>CABHPP010145562.1:23307-39083 GCA_902168425.1 Peromyscus attwateri
GTGTTAAAGTCTTTATAAAGACTTTCGGTTCTGCCTTCTCATTGGTTGTAAACCCAACCACATGACCGCCTCGTCACTGCCTGTCTGTATAGACCTCCAGGTCTCCTATGGTTGGTATTGAGATTAAAGGCGTGTGTCTCCAATGCTGGCTGTATCCCTGAACACACAGAGACTTACCTAGCTCTGCCTATCAAGTGCTGGGATTACAAGCGTATGCCACCACCGCCCTGCTTTCCTATGGCTTGCTAATAGCTCTGACCCTCGGGCAACTTTATTTATTAACATACAAATAACATTTTAGTACAAAAGAAAATATCACCATAGTAATCCAGTTCCCCCACAATCACAAAGGACTTTTGCTTGGGGAAAACCCATCCTGAGCACTCACACACAAACATGCCCCATGTCTGTGCAGGGCAGGCCCAGGCTGTGGCAGTCATGTTTTGTCTGGGGTTCAGCCAAACTCTCCTCTTAGGTAAGAGAGTGCACGCACAGTGATGCGTGGTGGATACGTGGTACTGCTGCAGCTGGTCGCTCTTCCCACGAGTCCAGCCCTTTGTTGCATCCACGGAAGCATCCCTGTCTACATTTTCCTTGCTGGAGACTGGGAAACAGGTGCTTGGGGTTAGTGTCCTGATGTGAGCTGAGAGCTGGGATTCTCCCACTTTAGGAGCCAAATTCCTGCCTCTGAGGGGGCAGTTCCAGGCCATGGGGATTTCTTTTGTTTTCTGGTTCCTGCTAGGACCCCAGGAAAAAGCAAAGGAGTTGGCTGACCTTGACGTTTGAGTGTGAATTGTCCCTGCAGCTAGCTGCCTTACTTCAGCAGGCTTCCTTCCGGTCAGGCTCCTTTTGGGCCAAAGCCTGGCATGTGGACAAAGGCAGCAGAGGACGCTAGAACTGAAATTAACATGTATCAAATGCTTCCTTAGTGCCCACAACTTCCGGGGCTCATCCCATTTAAGCCTTAGAACAGCCCTGCTGAGGTCAGTGCCATGGGATCAGATTTCTCATTTTAGAGATGATGTCATGAGGCTTGGAAAGCTTGGGTGTAGCATACAAGGTCATGGAGCCAGCCAAGTCCAGGGCTGGATTCTCACCCAGGCCAGCCTCTGCCTGAACCACTGTAGCCGTGGTGGTCATTTGACAGGGAATGCTGGGATTTGGACACAGGATTTGACTTCATGCAGCAGTTTGGACTAAGTCCACACATTCACTCATCGATTCACTGAGCATCACTCAAGCCTCCCATGAATGCTGAGGTCTATAGCCCAGACCAATGATGTCATCTCCAAAGAGCTCATGGTCTGGTTGCCGAGACAGACTTGTGAGCACAGTGCCTGTGTTGTACGGGGACAGAGGAAGAGGTGACAATTCTCATCTGCTTTAGGGACGGGGAAAGGGCTTGCCCTTTGTGTAGGAGAAAGGCCCTCCTAGGCGTCCTAGGCATGCAATGGGAAGAGCAAAGGCATGGGATCACGACCACACCTGCGATGTTGGGACGCCAGAAGTCTGTCAATCAGAGAAGAATTTCACATTGCACGACTATGGGCTGCCGCCTCCCAGGCTCCACCCTGGACTCTCTGAAACAGACACTTCTCGAGTCTTCAGCTAGCAATTGTGCTTGGAGAGAGAGTTCTCAGTTCTGTGAGAAAAATCCCCCCTCTTCTTCATTCCGCACCCGCCTTCCTTTGCTCTTCCTTCCGTTAGCCATCCTTAAGAAAGAAGAAACAAAACACAGCTCACTGTGCAGCCAAGGACAACCTTGAACTTCAGGTCCTCCTGCCTCTACCTCCCGAGTGCTGAAATTACACGTGTGCACCACCACACCCACTTCATGTGCTGCTGGGGATTGACTCCAGGGCTGCGTGTGTGCTAGGCAAACTCTACCAACTGAGTGTCACCTCCAGCCTTTTCTGCTTTTGAGACAGGGTCTCACCGCATAGCACAGGCTAGCTTCTCATTTGTGACCTACTAGCCTCGGCGTCCCTATTGCGGGAATCACAGCTGTGCTAGCACCCTGGGCTTCTTCTGTTTGATGTGAAAACCACCTCTGCTGCACGTGCCGTGAAAGAATCCTGATCAAAAACACACAAGGCCACCGCTTCGCTCTCCGAGGTGCCCCTCTGGGAAATGAGGAGACTGAAGTACGGGGTTGAGTATTGAGCGTGTTCGCCGGGAGGTTCTGCTCAGTCTTGGATGATTTAGGTCCGGCCCTTCCCCTTCAGGAACTCTGTGGTCCGAAGCTCGCTGCAGTCACCATGAGACATGCTCATGATTGATACCGGTAAAGCTCCTAGGATTGCAGAGGACAAGCTAGGCTTGGCCTCAAAGAAGAATTCACTGGTGACTTTGAGCCCTCCCTGGAAAAGCAAGGGAGGACAACATGAACAAAGCCCCAAGTTAAGAAAGTCTAGGCTGTGCCTGGGTGAGAGCGGCCATTACACTCCGAGCTCCAAACATGAGGGTGAGTGGGCTTCAGACCAAAGAGTGGGTGAGTCCTCATGATCACAGCCTTGGGGGCTGCCCTGGGATTTTCCTCTGTCCCTTCCAGGAACTGGATGATCACACTCACACTGAGAAAAGCTCACATGCGTCAGCAGGAAGATGGATCACCCAGAGTGTCAGATTGAAGGCAGAGGGACCCGCTGGGAAGTCACTGCCATTGTTGCAGTGAAAAATGGCAAGATGAAAGCACGTATTCAAGGGTGATTTGTAAAGCATGATGCACAGGAGATACTGAGTGGGCGAATGATGGGTGCTCAGGTCCCATCTGGGGGGTGAACATCTGGGAGGAGTTGGAGCACTCTAAGGGGAGGGTAGCCTGGTCACCCGAAGGTATGCAAAAGCTGGTTGGGGAGGGCTCAAGAAGGGGCTTGATGGAGGCGGCACAGCCTAAATTAGGGTACCAATGACATCCAGCAGAGCAACGGTGGTTGAGTGTCGGTATTGGAGTCTATTGCACTTGGTGATTCAGGCAGCGAATATGACGGCATCTTGAAGAGGCTTGGAGCTAAGCAAAGGAGAGGGCAGTGGCTAGGAGGAGCTGGAATGATAGACCTACTTCTTGTCTCCCAGGACTCTGTTCCCTCGCTTCCTTCTTCCTAAGAGAAGCTTAATTTTGTGGGGGTAGGGTGTGCACACACGTGGAGTGGTGAAGTCTGTACGGGTGTCTTCCTCAACCACTTTCCACCTTATCATTCGAGACCAGGGCTACATTAGTTACTTGTCTCGTTGCTATGACAAAACACTGGACAATGAGCAAGCCTACGGGAGGAAGGACTCGTTTTGGCTCACAGCTGGAAGGTACAGTGCATCACGGCGAGGAAGGCATGGTGGCAGGAGCGTGAGGCAGCTGGTCGCCTTGCACCCACAGTCAGGAAGCAGAGGGAGATGAACGCTGGTACATACCTAGTTTTCTTCTTATGCAGCCCTGGACTCGAGTCCACGGAATGGCGTGACCCACAGTGGGTGGGTTTCCCAACCCCAGTTAACCTAATCTAGATAGTCCCTCGTAGGCATGCTCAGAGGCTTCTCTCTCAGGTCATTCTAGGTCCTATCGAGTTGACAATCGATGTTAACCACCACAGGGCTTTTCACTGAACTTGAAGCTTGCTGATTTGTCTAGGCTGACCCCCAGGAAGCCCCTGGGATCTGTCTGCCTCTACCTCCCCAGTGCTTGGCTTATAGCCATTGCTGATGTATCCAGCTTTTTGGGTGCTGGGGATCTACTTTGCATCCTCAAGCTTGCACAGATACTTTATTAAGGTGTTCCCTCAGCCTCAGAACCCTAGGTTTATTGCATGTTCCACCCCAACCCAGTGTCACCTTTATGACTCAGAGTCTCTGGGA
Source organism: Peromyscus attwateri (assembly GCA_902168425.1). Taxonomy (NCBI): domain Eukaryota; kingdom Metazoa; phylum Chordata; class Mammalia; order Rodentia; family Cricetidae; genus Peromyscus; species Peromyscus attwateri. The sequence goes on from CABHPP010145562.1 coordinate 27,157, forward strand.
CGAGCGCCTATGAGTTCAAAGCAATCATGGTAATCCCATTCCTCTTTGCCAGCATTTCACTCAGCAATCACTGGCTGAAGCTCACTAGTGTGGGTGGCTACTGGCTCATTGTCTGGGCATAGACACTTGACTGTGGTCCAGTCAGACTGATCCAAGGGACAGTTTTTCTTAATTAGATTATATATGTCTTCAGTTGGTGATGGTGGCCATATGATCATGACAGAGCTGAGCCTTGACCATACCTGCCCTGGAGATGGCCTACTATCCAGCTTCCTCTTAGTGTGGGTTAATCATTCGGGATTATGTCAACCTTTTTGGTTGGGCTTGTGTTAAATGCAGCTGGAAGCATCATTGAGGGACATCAATGGACTTGACCTAACTTTAGGGATAAAGGATACCCAGGGTTAAGGGGATAAAGTTGAAAGAAGAAAAAGATTAAAGACGTAAGATGAAGAAAGGAGAGAGCCAGTGCATAGAGCACCTACCCGGAAGTGATGACACTCAGGGCCATTGCTGGAGGATGCGGCTTGGGAAAAAGAGAAGCATACTTTTCCCTTATGGAACAGATGGAGGGAGACTTTCCTAGTGATCTCTAGGCCCCCAGAACTCTCCTGATGTAATCCTGTCCTCTAATCAAAAGTGAGTGACATCATTAAAGTCACACACAGCAGTGGCAAATGCAGAAAAGGACCCTTCCCTGAGGAACCAAAGGCATCTCCATGGGACAGCACACAGCCCAGCCAGGCAGCAAAGGGTCAGCAGAGTCAGGTGGAAGACTGTGGTGTCAGGCACCATATTTTCTTGCCCGATATCTCACTGAAATGCCACATACCTGTGACATGTTTTGGAGGGACAAGGCTACAGCAGAAAGGTCAAGATGGGGAGCATCAGGCTGGGATCGGCTCCTGGCGGATCCAATACGTCAGTCTAGAGCTTTTAACTTTACTGAGTTTGAATCAGTGGATTAGTCAGCTTGCTGTTGCTGTAACAAAATATCAGAGGCTAAGTGGTGCATAAAGAAAAAAGGTTTATTTGGCTCATGTGTTTGGAGGTTCAGGCTATGGCTCCTGCTCTGTTTGGCTTTTGATGGTAGATACGTCATCATGGTAGATGGACAAATAGGAGGAAATGACACAGGAAACTAGAGACTAGAGAGGGGCCACTCCTCTCTTCTATAATAATCCATTTCGAGTGACCTACCTAGGATCTCATGAGAACAGCTTTAATCCCTTCCAACAGGATCCCCAGGATCTAAAGACTTCCCAGAGGACCTCACATCTTCAAGGCCCCACACATCTTAGTATTGTACACAGGAAGTAAGCTTCACACTCACCGACTTTTAGGGGTATCCTCAAGCCATGTCCAGAGCACAGCAATCAACATTTCTCAAACGTGAGTAAATAAATAAAAAAGTATTACTGTTGCTCAGTTTTGGCTGAAAATTATTATTAGTGTTATAATACCTAAAAATGTACTGACAGAAAACCAAGCGTATACTCTGAGATGGCTGACTTTATATGCTAACTTGAATGGGCTAAAGGATATTCAGGAATCCATTAGTGCTTGAATCAGTAGATGGGGCAAAAAAGCCCTGCCCTCACCAGTGTGGACAGCACCATCGGGCCTGCTGAGGGCCTTGACCAAAGCAGGAGACCAAGGAAAGACTGTGAGTTGAATAGGCGCCATCAGGACTCACATTTACAGCTTGGTCCAGCCTGAGGTACTGTTGGGAGGACATGGGAGCCTTCAAGGGTGCAGCCTGTTAGGATGTCTTCCGGCCCTTAGAGTTCTATCCTTGGGGGGAGAGTGTTTAGAACCCAGGCTCCCCTCTTCTTCTTTTCCTTCACTTTATTTTCCCTCTGCTTCTCTTCTCTTCCCATCCCTTTTCTTCCTCCTTCCTTCTTTTCTCCTTTACCATCTGTTCCTCCCTCTCTTCCCTCCGCCTTCCTTCTTTTCTCCTTTACCATCTGTTCCTCCCTCTCTTCCCTCCGCCTTCCTTCTTTCTTCCTTTCTCTCCTCTTACTCTCTCTACCTACTTCTTTCTTTTTCTCACAGTAGGGTCTCTTGTAGCTCAGGCTGGCCTTGTAAACTCCTCATCCTCCTGCCTCTGCCGCCCACGTGCTAAGATCACAAGCACACGTTATGGCACCCTGCTGTTTTCTCTCTTCAAGCCCCAGTCATGAAGCAAACAACTTCTTCTATGCAAGGCTCCCATGATGTGTTGTGCCACCACTCACCCAAAGCAACGGGACAAAATGACCTTAGACTGACGCCTTTGAAACCATGAGCCGAAACAGCCCCTTTCTCTTTATAGATTGATTATCCCAAGCATTTGTGACAGTAACAGGCAGCCAACTAACACAAGAAAGGCAAGTTCTTTTCACCCTTGAACAGAGACATCTGCTGTCTCTGACATGGGAGCTCCTGGCTCCTGGGCCTGGGCTTCTGACCAGTGCCCCATTTATCTGCTTTTCCGGCTTCACTCTGATGTGACTTACGTCATCGGCTCCCTGTTGTCCAGATCAGCGAGCTGACTGGGGAATTCTGAACCTCTGTAATCACCCAAACCAATTCCCACGATCAGTCTCCCTGCAGACGTCCGTCTGTCGTTGGTTCTCCTTCTCTAGAGAATCCTAGAGAACAGACGTTCCTTTTGCTTAAATCTTGTATGTGGATCATACAACTAAACCCAATTTGCACAGTAAATACAAAAAAGCACTAAAGCAATAGAAGTCAGTATTAAGCTAATGGACTAGACGGCATTCTGCTGAAAGCAGGTCTCCACTCACAAAACAAACACAGCTGTTCCTGGGAGGAATGTGCTGGCGACTTCGCTCTCAAAAAAAAAAAAAAACAACCCACAGAGAAGAGATCCCTGCTTTGTAGCCCTTGCTGATCTCCGTGTGCATGTACCCTCACCGTGGACCCATGGCACACTCTACATTTAAGAGCCAATTCTCACAATGCCTGAAATATTAATGGCAGGCTCTGGCCAGCCGGAGCAGGTTGCTCCTGCACATGGCTGCTTTACATTTGAACGTGGGTTTTCCTGAATTTGTCTAGTGCATTTTACAGTGTGTGACACATTGGTGACTAAGTTGTCCAATCACTTTCCTTTTCCAGTTCCTATGAAATCTGTGTTTGCAAGGGTCACCGTGATGAAATGTGTATGAAATCACTCCCTGTTCCTTCATCATCCTGAGACAAAGAACGCTTGCTAACCAAAGCCGTTCAGCTCCAAAATCCACGTTACGAGGTTTTAGTTTTTCTGTGATCTTTCTCGGAGCTCACCCACCTCAACAGCAAAACCTGATCACATAGCCACCTCCAACTACTAGCAAGATTGAGACATGTGTGTGGCCTTCCAGCCTCTGTTGTAAAAGGAGCAAGGGGACAGGAGAGAAAGGATGGGACTTCAGGGTCTGTAGGACCTCTCTGTGCTCTGTATGAAGGGCCCCGTGTCTGGAGACCAAACTTGAGACTATGGACTAAACTGTACAGTTCCAATTTCTGATGAATGTGCCTTTCTGGTGTGTGTGTGTGTGTGTGTGTGTGTGTGTGTGTGTGTGTGTGAGAGAGAGAGAGAGAGAGAGAGAGAGAGAGAGAGAGAGAGAGAGAGTCTGCTTGCTCGTGTGTGGTGTGTGTGTGTGTGTGTGTGTGTGTGTGTGTGTGTGTGTGTGTATGTATCTGTATTTGTTATGTATTTGTATGATCTGGGGGCCTCCCATCTCTTTTGAGGCAGGGAGCAGGTTTGAGTTGTGAGACCCAACCACAGAGCAACTTACTTCTAAGAGCCTCAGGAGGGAGGCGGCAGACTTCAGGGATAAATAACACTCCATTTGACACCAAGGACTCAGAATCTGGGGAGTCAAGGAGGCTGGCAGCCCCAGAAAAAAATGTGGGGGTAGGTATTAGCTAGCTGAGATGAGCTAGTGTCCTTGAAGGTGATCGCCCCATGCCTCCACTCACATCTTGCCCGCTGTCCCCAGCCCAGGCTGGGCACGGCTGTAATGCTGGCTCCCTGCCCTCCTCACCTCTGGCCTCGCCACCCACCTGGCCTCTTGCTGTCTCTGCTCCTGCTGAGTTCTGTCATTTGAGCCCCTAATTTAATAGGTTTGTCTCATTATTTTGATTAATCATATTAACTCATGTTAATTAAGAGAGAGATTTGAGCAATGACAGAGGTTAATGGAATCGGCCCGTGTTCTTCTCTGGCTTTTGTTGGGGGCACTGACAGGCATGGGGGGGGGGTTGGAAATAGGAAATGGAACATCAGCAGGAAAAGGCCAGGGAAACCCAGGGAGTCTGCAAAGAATGAGGGGAAAGGTATCAACGAAAAGATCTGCTACCAGTTGGAGTTTCCTTCTAATTGAACGTCTGATTTTATTAATGATGGGTTTATAAAGTCCTTAAGAAAATAATTTAGTCAGCTCAGCATTAGCTCTGAAAATTAATGCAGAAGATATCATTGAAATGTTCCTCTTATTTGTCATCTCTAAGGTTTGTCCCGTTCCTGGACTCTCTGTATCTGAGGCAGAGAAGACCTAGCACCTCAGCCGGCCGACTCGAAAAGCTCCCCCACTTCTCCCACACTCTTCAGTTCTCCTGCCCACTTAATCTTGATGACAATATTGTGAAGTCCCTTGGTGGGGGAGGAAGCTCAGAGATAGTTGGTCACTTATCCAAGGTCTCATGGTCTGTAAGCCATGAATCCAGTAGCCAACCAGCACCTTGGCATCCAACGCAGCAATGTTGGTAGCCATGAGCCACGTGCCCCTTAATTTATTTCTGTAGTGGAGAGATACCTTTGAAACCAAGGGTCATGTCTGTCCGATCACAGGACCTATAGGAAAGGGCCTTTCCACTGGGGAGAAAGGGAGCAGTTGACTGCTGTCCTTGCTAGAATAAGGTTTGTAGAGTGACTCTGTCCTGGCTGACAAGTTCTTTCCTTGTATAAGTCCATTTTCTCATTGTTATAACAAAACACCTGAGGTAGGCCTATTTTATAAAGAAAAGGAGTTTGTTTAATTCACACTATTGGAGGCTGAAGGTCCAAATATCATGGTGGAGGCTCTTGTGAAGGAAGGCCCATGGACAAATGAAAGGAACACAGGTAGGTGGGAAACTACATCTCGAAACAGGAAGCTGGAGAACATTGGAGGCTGGGTTTGGTTGAGATTAGGGAAGGGCTTCTCAGAGCTATTTTAATCCCTTCCAAGTGCACACCTCCAATGATCTAAGGACCTCCCACTAGACCCCTTAAAGGTCCCACCACCTCTGATGTCACCACACCGAAGACCAAGCTTTTAACCCATGAACTTCCGGAGGACACCGTTTATACCATTACCCATCTTGGAAACGGTGTTATCCTGGAACTGGTCTTACCAACTGAAGCTCTACCCCTGGGGACCTGTGAGTGTAATTTCACTTGGGAATAGAGACAGTGAAGTCACACTGAACTGGTGATCCCTAATCTAATGTGACTGCCGAGGCAGGGGTGCAGCCACAGAGAAGAGACAGTGACATGAAGCGGCGGGGAGAGATGGGAGCTGTGTTGTAAGCCAAGGGACACCCGAGGTTGCAAGAAACTGAAAGAGGCAGGGAAGGAGATTTCAGAGGGATGATGGCCCAACAGAGACCTCCCAGCTCTTTTATGCAGGTTCTGGAGACTGAATTCAAGTCTTGTGCTAGCGTAGCAAGAACGTTAACAACTGAGCTGTTACCTGAGCCCTGATAATATTTTTTAGACTGTTTTCTGTCCTTTCAAAATCATCATAAAGGGGGTCTGAGTTGGTTGGAAATTTTGAGGGGTCATACAAGGTAAAGGCAACCGATGACGTAAGTGCCAACATCGCCCCAAGCTTGCCTGTTGGAGCCCTCACTGTGGTTGCCTAGCGAGGTCTCTTCCCATAATCTAGGATGTTTGTCAGGTCCTTGGGCCATAAGGTCCTCTTTGCAGTTGGCAAGGGCTTCGGTGGCTCTCAGGGTTTTCCATTTTCCGCTGTCCAGTATGGAGGACGGTTTCCGTTCCTCCCCGGCTGCCCCTGTACTGTCTGTCACTAGTGGGCTTATCTACTTTCCTGCTGAGCCGGTGGGTGGCCTCAGAATCTACCAGGTCTTATTGATCAGAGTTGATAATTTGAGGTTCATCTATTCTTCAGTAAATGTTTCTGGTGTGTCCACTGGTGCCAGGGACTGGATATATATCACTGAACACTTACACTATCTTTTACTATTTTCAAATGATCTATTTATTTACTTATTTTGCTTATATATGTGTATGCGATATGCATGAACGTGTGTATGCGTGTGCATATGTGTGTTGGCATACCTGCATGCATGGGTGTGTGTACATACGTGTGGCACGTGGAGACCTGAAGTTGACATCAGGAGTCTTCCTCCGTCATTCTCCACTTTATTGATTGAGTCAGGGTCTCTCAATAGCACCCAGGCCTTGCTAATACAGCAGCTAGTCTTGCTAGCTAGCTTGCCCCAGGGGCTCCCCTGTCTCTGCCTTCTGCGTGCTATGATTATAGGTGGTTCCCATATCTGCCCAACTTTTACATGGTTGCTGGGGATCTGAACTCTGGTCCGCGTGTTGGTTCCAGAAGCACTTTATCTACTGAGCCATCCCCCCCAGCCTACAGACACGGTCCTACAGTCTGTAACGAAGTTTTGGGACCATCCTTGACTGAGTGAGAACACCAGTTCCCTAGAGTCACAAGTCATACTCATCAGACACCTTACTGGTATAGCATCCTCATCTGTAAACGAGTAAGGACTAGGTGACGTCTGGGGTTCTTTCCAGATTAGATTTAAGACTCTATACCTGAAACGTGGACTTAAGACCTAGAGTCCCCATGAACGCCCAGGTCTCTGTGGTCAGAAGTGTAGGCAAATGATGGTTCCCTGGATAGAGGACATCACCAAGGAGCACAGGCCACTGGAAACGACCATGTAATTAACCAGACAAGTGTCTCACTCATTGCTGACAGAACAGGATTGGAACCAGGGTCGTGTGACTCTGGAGTCTATACATGATAGGTAGACAAGTCCTTGGGAAAGAAGGACTACTTTCTGTGCTGCCATGTCTGTTTCCTAAAGTCTTAAACGAGCTATTTCACGTAAGCTTTGATTTTTCAGTTGTTTTTTTAGCAGGACAAGTTACTACGTCGTGATCTCTAAGTCATCGCACTGTGAGTTTTTTATTCACGGTGAGTACGATTAACATTGATCACAGAGACCTGCTGTAAAAGTTAGCTCCACTCTATGAACAGTCACCACATAATACTCCCACTCTAACCTCCTGATTTGAAAAAGATCCCAAGTTAGCCCTTCCTCTTCTCAGCTCTCCCTCTTGAGGGACTGGGGTGAGGCCTGCCGGCATGATAGAACTGTCATAGCAGATTACTGAACAAAAGGAGAAGGTCGTCGGAACCTCTGCTCTGTATCAAGTTATAGAGGAGCTGCGGAGACTTTGAGGTACCTGAAGAAGAGGCAGGCTAATGGGATTGAGCCCTTTGTTGTGTTAACTCTGTGTAGCATAAGAATTCATTGGTGCCTAAAAACCCTTGAAGAATATCTTAGTGAGGTGAACCCACATTTTGATGTCAATAGTTGTTGCTTGAATTGCTAAATAGGTCTCAGGGCCAGATATTGGGGTAAATGCTGAAATATCAGAGAGACAAAGGAACAAGCCACAGCTACTTCTTACCTTGCCAACTCCACGAATCCTCAGCTGAAAGGGGTCCAGCCGAAAAGGGCTCCAGCTGAAAAGGCTTTAGTTCCTGTCTCCTCATGCCTTATATAACTTTCTCCGCCTAGCCATATTACTTATTTCCTAGTGCTGGGATTAAAGGTGTGTGTGCTCTCCAAATACTGGTAGCAGAGGCATGAGATCTCAAGTGCTGGGATTAAAGGCGTGTGATTCCCAAGTACTGGAATTAAAGGTGTGTGCCACCACTGCCTGGCTCTGTTTCTCTCCTAGACTGAGTCAATCTCATGTAGTCCAGGGTGGCTTAGAACTCACAGAGAACCAGACGAATCTCTGCCTCCAGAGTGCTAGGATTAAAGGTGTGCGCCACCACTGCCTGGCCTCTATGTTTAATCTACTGGCTTGTTCTGTTCTCTGATCTTCAGGCAAATTTTATTAGGGTACAGCAAAAGATCACCACAAATAGTGACATCCTAGAAAACCATTTCCCCCTTTATTATTCATGCCAGAAACAAGTGCAATTTTTATTGTCTCATGGTCCAGTTGTTTCAAGGAACTGGTTTGATATAGAAGGACCTTATGGGTCCTGAGCAGTTTTTATTTGAGAATTATTGCTCCACAGAATATGTCATAGAGTACAAACTTAGTCACTTCCTTCTATCCTAGTGCCTGACCCCAAATAAAGACTCGGAAAATGCCTGCTGAATTGTTTCTGTAGCTCTCCCAAGGATCCTTACTCTTTCAATGTATTCTTGCTATATTAGCATCTTCCATTACTACAGCAAAATACCTGAGGCTGGATATTTTAAATATAAGTTTATTTAGATTGTAGTTTTGGAGTCAGATAGTCAAAGATTGGGTTGCCGAATTGAAACAGGCTCTGGTGAGGCTTCCTGGATGTATCACCATGGTCATAGCATCATGGTGAGGGCATTACTGCACCCAAGTCCATTTGCTCACTGCTCTAAAGACAGTAGTAGGGAGATGAGGGTTGATAGGAAGAGAATTAGATTTATCCAGGAACCAGCACCCTGAGAAGACGAGCTATCATCCTACTCATAAAACTGTCTGGGGAGACCCAGGTGTATGAAAGGGTGTTTATTGGAAGGGAAAAGTGATTCCAAGGGCCAAGGAGCAGGAAAGTTAGGTGCCTGTGGGGTCTTTGTTCTCCAGGACATGTGTCCTTTACATTAGCTAGAACATGGAAATCACCCTTAGCCTGCTGGGGCCCCGTTCCTGTAACTCTTTAGACAAACGTATTAATTTTAGTGTTTTGTATGTTAATCATCATCTTACACATTCTGATATGATCTGAAGGCCAACTGATGGCCTGGGGTCTGTAATCTGAAGAAAATGGATTTAGCAACTCATTTTACTCATTTAGATACAGCTTCTCTTTAGACTCTAGAATGTTGGGTAGAAGGGAGAGAACAGCTGTGCTGTGCAGGGCAGCCTGCCCGGAAGCCACCACAGCTACAGGACCATGTGGAAAGGGAGAGGTTGCCTGGGGACGGGAAGCAGGCCACAGAGAGGCCATATTTGTTTACCTGTTCACTTGTTTTCCTGTTGATTTTGACGTAAGGTCTTGTGTCTCCCAGGCTGGAGACACAAGGGACACTCAGGGAACCTGAGGGACTTGACCAGGCTGCACAGCTGACTTCGGAAACGCTGAAACATTAGCCCAGCCCCCTCCCCCTCATACTGCTTTCTAGGCTGAAATGTGAACTCAGGAATTTGATGGGGACTTAGAGTGGACCAGCCATTAAGACACCTTCTTTCCACTCATTATTGACCTGCAAATCTCTCTGCTGACGCCACGAGCCCACTTTTTCCCACAGTGATGGGAGAGGCCATATTACTAATTGTGTCTTCCAAACTTGATATGCAGCCGAAGCTGGCCTTGAACTCCTGATTCTCCTGCCTCCACCTCCCAAGCGCTGGGATTACAGGTGTACACCACCATGTCTGTTTATGCAATTCTGGGGGTCGAACCCAGGGCTTGGTGCATGCTAAGCAAGCCTTCTATCAAACAAGCTACCTCCTTAGGCCAAGTCTTGTTCTTTTAAAATAACTTCCTCTTGGAGGAACTACCTGGAGTCCCTCAAGAACTAGTTTATTGTTTCTGAGGACAGTGTTCCGATGACCTAATGATCTACCCTTAAGACTCATATCCTAAAGATTCTACCACCTGAGCATCACCTCACTGAGGGCCAAACATCCAGCCTATGAACCCCTCTGTGTTTGGGGATTGGTTCAATCAATGCTTCTCAGCTTTGATTGTACATTAAACTCACCTGGACGGCTTTTATAAAATACTAATGTCCCAGACATTCTGATTTATTGGTCCAACATGGAGCCTCAGCATCCATATTTTATAAGGCACCCCGGGGGATTCGAAGTGGAGCCATTGTTGGGAGCTAGTGCACTAAACAGTAATATGGCCTCTCCCATCACTGTGGGAAAAAGTGGGCTCGTGGCAGCAGCCGAGAGATTTGCAGGTCAATAATGAGTGGAAAGAAGGTGTTTTAATGGCTGCTCCACTCTAAGTCCCCATCAAATTCCCGAGTTCACATTTCAGCCTAGAAAGTAGTCCAAGGGGGAGGGGGCTGGGCTAATGTTTCAGCATTTCTGAAGTCAGCTGTGCAGCCTGGTCAAGACCCTCAGCCTCCCCGAGTCCCCCGTGCAGCGTCGGAGCCAGGCTGAAGCAATTGCCTAGCTCAGGTGAGAGTGTGGATCCTGGAGTGAGGTTCTCTGTCGCTGGCAAGCCATGAAACCTGGGCAGGCATTTTAATCTCTCCCAGAGGAGGCTTTCTCATTCCGAAAGTGGAGAGTCGAAGCTCTAAGCCTTGCTGTGAGGATGAAGTGGATTACTATAAGCAAAACACTTAGCCAGAACTGGCATTTACCCAGCGTCTCCAGTCAGCCAAGACTCTTCTAATTCATGGAACAACTCCGGATACAACACCCTCCCTCCATGCCCCAGTACTCGGGTGGAGGGCATTTCCTGGCTCTGGGTGCCAGCAATTTATCTGCCCAACTGTTCAAATGGGAGACATAAAATGTAAAATAGTGGATATGAAAAGACTTGCTTAGCCTGCCTGGGAATCCTGGTCTGTTTGCCTTGAAAACAGAGGTCGCAAACAGCTTTTCTGAGCTGTGCGCTCTGCAATCCTGGGACATTTTGTAGATATCCCGTTATGTCCAGCAGAAGCTTCTCTCTGGCTTCCCCAACACAGCCTCCCACACTGACCTTCGCCTCCCCTCTGGGGACAGGGCAGGTTGGGGGAGGCGAAGGTCAGTGTGGGAGGTTGTGCTAGGAGACCTGACCAATCTGCTCTTAGAAAGGAGGATCACTTAATCCCAGTACTCAGGAGGCAGAGGCAGGTGTATCTCTGAGTTCGAGGCTAACCTGGTCTACAGAGCGAGTTCTAGGACAGCCAAGGCTAAATGGAGAAATCCTGTCTTGAAAAAACAAACAAAACAAAACAAAACACAAAGAAAAGAAAAAAGAAGATGGAGACATGGTCACAGACTGGTTACCTGTCCGTCCGTCCGTCCGCGCCCCACCCCCCCCAACTTCCTCCACTCTCCCAGTCAGTCCTCAGATTTTTCCATTCATGGACGGGCCTAGTCCCAGGGGAAGGAGCTGTGAGGGAGGCCATCTTTTTCTTCTGACTTCAGTAATCTTTTTAAAGGACCTTTGGATTCTACTCTGTCTCATTTGGAAGCTGAGCTCATCAAATGCTTTCAAGCATTTTAGACAGAATTTTTAAGTGCAATATGTTTTATTTCCTTCTTTAACATAGTATGCCAATATCTCGAGTTAACAAATACAACCTTCCCAAATATTCAAATAATTCTCAAAAACCTGTGTAGTGGAAATAATGACGTGAATGTAAAGTTTCTTCAACGTTCTGTCTCCGCACAATGCAAAACCCTGAGCTGAAATCAGTTCTTTCAATCTCCATTTAAAGTTGGAGTTGAACTGGACAGTAGGGTGGGGGCACATCTTTAATCCCAGCACTCAGGAGGCAGAGGCAGGTGGATCTCTATGAGTTCGAGGCTAGCCTGGTCTACAGAGCTAGTTCCAGGTCAGCCCGGGCTACACAGAGAAACCCTGTCTCACAAACCTAAGTTGGAATTGGACATTACTCTTTGCTTTTTGCGTGTTTTGAGACAGGGTTTCACTGTATAAATTTGGCTAGCCTGGAGC
>CABHPP010145563.1:0-13471 GCA_902168425.1 Peromyscus attwateri
GGGACTTTCTTTGGAGCCTAGTCTGTTTGGTGTTCTACAGGCTTCTTGTATCTTCATAGGCATTTCCTTCTTTAAGTTGGGAAAGTTTTCTTCTATAATCTTGTTGAATATATTTTCTGTGCCTTTGAGTTGTTATTCTTTTCCTTCTCCTATATCTATTTTTGGTATTTTCATGGTGTCCCAGATTTCCTGGACATTTTGTGTTATGACTTTTTTGGCTTTGGTATTTTCTTTGACTGATGAATCTATTTCCTCTGTTGTATCCTCTACACCAGAGATTCTCTCTTCCATCTCTTGTATTCTGTTGGTTGTGCTTGCATCTGCGTTTCCTGTTTGTTTACTCAGATTTTCTATTTCCATCATTCCCTCTGTTTGTGTCTTCTTCATTGTTTCTATCTCACTTTTCAGGTCTTGAAATGTTTACCTCACATTTTTAATTGCTTTTTCATGGTTTTCTTGGCTTTCTCTTAGGGATTTATTGATTTCTTCCAATTTTTTGTCTTTTCCTCAATTTCTTTATGGATTTCTTCCAGTTTTTTTTGTTTGTCTTTTTCTCAATTTCTTTAAGGGAATTTTGCATATTTTCTATAAAGGCTTCTAGCATATTCATGAAGCTATTTTTAAGGTCACTTTCTTCTGATTCTTCTACATTGTTATATTCATGCCTTGCTGTTGTAGGAAGGCTAGGTCCTGATGATACTATATTGCTCTTTATGTTGTTACTATTTTTGCATTGATGTCTGCCCATCTCTTCGTCTAATAGGTGCAAGAGGTTCCTGTATCTGAGTGAGCTGCTGGCCCACTCTGTGCTTGTTGTGTTTGTGTTTCAGAGGACCCCTCTGGATCCAGTCTTAGCTCTTGGTTTAATTGGAGCTGGCAGATTCTGAATCTCAGGATGCTGCTCTTAGCCCAATCTGAGCTAGGTGATTCTGTGACTGAAGGAGCCACTTTTGGCCTTATCATGGCTCTTGGTCCAGTCATAGCTGGTGGTTTCTGTGTCTCAGGAAGCCTTTTTTTTGTTCCAGTGAGAGCTATCAGACTCTTTGTCTCAGGAAGTCGCTCTTGGTCCAATGAGAGCTAGTGGATTCCTTCTCTCTGGAAGTTACTCTTGGTCCAATGGGAGCTGGCAGATTCCTTGTCTCAGGAAGTTACTGGGGTAGCAGGCAGATGGGTATTGGGGTAGGGCATGGGTCTTGTAGATTTCAGGGTCTGTTTGATGGGGGGTTTTGGTGGGGGAGCCTGGCTGTGGGAGTTCTCCCTGCTAGCCAGCAACTGGGGCAGAGTTGGGTGGGGGTTCCCAGGGACTGGCTGTGTCCCAGGGCCTGGGTCCTAGAGGCAGGACTCTCTGGCTGGGAGAGGAGTCACTCACCTCTTGGTCCAATGGAAGCTGGCAGATTCCTTGTCTCAGGAAGTTACTGGTTTCACAGGTAATGGGGTAGGGCATGGGTCTTGTAGATTGCAGGGTCCTATGGGGGGTTGTGGTGGGGGAGCCTGGCTGTGAGTGTTTTCCCTGCTAGCCAGCAACTGGGGCAGAGTTGGGTCCTCTATCATCTTCTTATTATCATTTTTAAGGTCATTTTCTTCTACATCTGTTCAGGTCTTTCTGATGTAGAACCACTAGGTTCTGGTGGTGCCATATTGTTCTTTATGTTGTTGAATGTATTCTTGCACTGGTGTCTACCCTTCTCTTCCTCCAATAAATGCAGAAGGTGTCTGTGTCTCAGGAAGCTACTCTTGGTCCATTTGGCACTCTTTGTCCAATCAGAGCTCTTGCTTCAATCAGAGCTGCCAGAGTCTGTGTCTCAGGGAGCACTTGCCATCTTGGAAGATGGATGGGTTTGGGGAGTGGAGTCGGGCTTGTAGGTTACAGGGTCTGATGGAGGGTGGTGGTAGTCAGGCCTGCTTGAAGGAGTCCTGCCTGCTGGCCTGCAACTGAGGCTGGAATGGGTGAGGTTATGGGGCCATGGGTTGTGCCTCTGGGCCTACTTTTAAAATCTTAATATCTGAAGAATATGATTTCACTTCCTGGACTCAGTGAAAAACCTGTGACAAACATGATTTGTCTTGATGAAATGCCAACTGCTTCACTGAAGCCACAAGAGAAAAACAGCTCTATACAGCCACAATTCAACACTTCATTAGAAATTTTGCTCTATAAAAGAAAATAGCACAGCATAACCTGCCAATTATGTGATATTTTTCTCATCATACTTACCTTTAGGAGGGGATAAAAAGAATGAAGCATAACCACTGAAGTGGAAGAGGAGGAAACAGTTACGGCAAGCAGTGTGATGTGCCTGTAAACATTATTGACAAGTGAGTGGAGAAGTCTCAAGTTTACTTAAAGACGTACAGGAAGATAATACCATTGATTAAACTTACCTTGCCCCATGTATCAGTGCAGAATTCATGATAAACACAAAGTGAGTTTTCTTTTATTATTATCAACATCTTATGAAAGAGGGGACAGAGCCAGAATGCTGTGTAATTCATGCAAGGCTGAGCTGATATCCAATGACAGAATGGGGGATCCAAGTTAGGAAGCTTAGCTCGTGGTCTCATGTTCTTCTTGGTGGTGGATGTGCTGACCAATGGTCACATAGTTCATGTTTCTGGATAAGAAGATATTATATCTTAAAAATGCCAACTCTCCCCCAATTTATTCATATATGCAATAGAATCCCATAAAATGCCTATGGGATTATTCAGTATTCATAAAGTAAGATTCTAAACTGTACATGGTGGTACATGCCTACAGTCTCAGTACTTGGGAGGCTGAGGTGTGAGGAGTGTGAGCTCACTGAACTACTTAGGAAGACCTGTCTGCCTGGTTACTTTTCCATTGCTGTGATAAAACACTGTGATCAAGGTCACTTACAGAAGGAGGGCCTTATTTGACTTACAGTTCCAGAGGGGCGAGAGTTTATCATTGTCATCACTGAGAAACATTGAGGTGGGCAGGTAGGCAGTTGGAGCACCAGCCGAAGAGTTTACATCTTAAAACCACAAGCAGAGAGGAAGAAGAAGAAGGAGAAGAAGAAGAAGAAGAAGGAGGAGGAGGAGGAGGAGGAGGAGAAGAAGAAAAAGAAGAAGAAGAAGAAGAAGAAGAAGAAGAAGAAGAAGAAGAAGAAAGAGAGAGAGAGAGAGAGAGAGAGAGAGAGAGAGAGAGAGAGAGAGAGAGAGGACTAACTGGGGATGGTAGTTGGCTTTTGAAACTTCAAAGCCCACCCCTAGTGGCATTCTTCTTCCATCAAGACCACACCTCCTAAACCTACCAAACAGCAGCACCAACTGGGGACCAAGTATTCAAATGCTTGATACTCTGGGGGACATCATTCAAACAACCACACTGCCTTAAAATATATATAGGGACAATCTTTATGCAATTCATCCAAGCTATTCTAAAAATCTATTAGAGAGAGAAAATAAAGGCTTATTTCTCTCTCTCTCTGTCTCTCTCTCTCTGTCTCTCTCTGTCTCTGTCTCTCTCTCTCTCTCTCTCTCTCTCTCTCTCTCTCTCTCTCTCTCTCTGTCTCTCTCTGTCTCTCTCTGTCTCTCTCTGTCTCTCTCTCTCTCTCTCTCTCTCTCACACACACACACACACACACACAAACACACACACAAAGTGCTTTGTCTGTATATACTCCTGCACACCCAAAGAGGACATCAGATCCCATTACAGCCACCATATGTTTGCTGGGAATTGAACTCAGGACCTCTAGAAGAGAAGAACATTCAGTGCCCTTAACCACTGAGTCATCTATGCAGCCTCTAGAGAAAGAAATAAAATGTGCAAAACAATAAAATGATTTTGAAAAACAAAGTAGTACAAAGAAATAGTTTTTCTTCCTAGTCAGGAAAATATACAAAAATGCCGTGTTAGTTAGGAAGGCTCAGCATTTATATAGAATCTATAGTCCATCTGATGCAGTACAATGGGATCCAGAAACACATACACATAAAGAGAAGCATTTCTAGTATCTTTGAATGTGGCAGGAATAATAAGTGTGAAATAATCATACACTTAGTTACAATGAATTAAATTTAAATCCCCTATACCATACATAAAGTAATTATAGATGAACTTGAAAATCAACATACAAAAGCCTCAAAACTATAACAGGAAAACAGAAGAAGACAGTTTTAACTTTGGCAGCGAAATAACCCTTAGTAATCACAACAGAAATGCCAAGACGGAAAGAGGAAAATTGGGAAACATGACACACAAAAGGTGGAACAAGTGTGTCTGACAAGTGATGCCATGAATAAAGCTGAATCATAAATGCTGAGCAGGGAGTGTGGGCATCCATTGAAGACTCTCATAGATCAGTGAGAACAAAAGATATCCTGAGTTGTGGCCAAGACAGTGATGTTTATTAAATATTTCATGTGAAAACTTACATTTTCCACCTTCTGATTTGTGTCAACAGACAGCTATTTCCTTTTTTAAAAATTAATGACATTTTTTGACATTTTCATACATATACAAAATACATTCTAGTTACTCTCACTTCTCACTGAAATCAACAACCCCTCCCTACAAACCCCTTCCTCACATCTGTGTCTTTTGTTCTTTGAACCATGTAGCTGAGTTATTGATCATGTGACCTGTTCAAAGAATTATCAGTTTTAGTGACAGGTGTTGTTTCTGTGCCACACCCATGCAAACCATCTCTGCCCTCCCCCACTGAGGAGTACCCTCAGGCTGACTCAAGCGGAGCAAAAAGGAAAACTTAATTGTGTTAAGCTAAGGTTTTAGGGTCAACTTGCCTGTGCAGCAGTTAGTCTGTCCTAACTAATGAGAAAAGAAAACAACAACAACAACCAAAACAAAAAACCAATCCACAGTGGATGAAACAATAATAACCAATACGTATATAAAATTATAGACAAAGGAATCATGAAATATTGGCAAACTTGGACAATGCTGATGCCATACAAATGTGGTACAGAAGATAAATATGAAAGCAGCCAGAGGTTATCACAGTCCTATTGTGGAGGCCATTTTGATGGCTTCAATCAACTCTACTTTTACATATACAAGGCATAGTACACAGCTGAATGACTTGTATGTCCAAGATATTCATAGAAACTTATTTTTTTTACCATAAAGAGTAGCTGTCAAGTAATAAAGAAATGTTTAAATAAATTATGATAGCATCATATTTTGAACTAACATTGAAATGCTGTGAAGTCATTAAAAACAGTGTAGATTGTAGAAAGTAGTGGCTTGCAACTGTCTCCAAGGTATATTGTTAGATGAAAACTCAAGTTGTCAAGTAATATATTTATATGATGTGATTTCAAGATTTGTTAATCTTCATATTTTTACATATGAAGTTTTTTTTTAAATAAATGATAGGCTTGTGGTAGGAATCAACAGAGACCTTATAGTGCTTATGACTTCTGTTTGAATTTTACTGTTAGGTCAAATTCATGCTTTCTGTGGACTTAGGTAACAAAAGAAAAAAAATGGAAATAGAAATATGGAAGACTAGAAAAATAGAGTTGAAATACTTTTAACACAGTGCCATCTTTATGTCCTCTCTCAAGATGAAATATTGACACATTAATCCTAAAAACAAACAAATGAATGAATAAATATACTATACACAACAGCAAAATAAAAATAAAACTCCAACTAATAACAGGTAAAAACACATCTAGGAAATTGGGGGGAGAGGAAATTTGTGGCCCCTAAAATTGAAGCCGTGACTCTCACAAAATTCACAAGCCAACCAGGGTCCTCTAAGAGCTCAGTCTCGGCTGCTTAACACTGTTTCCTGTGAGCTTTGTAAGCGCTGATGCCTGAATTGGAGCCTCAAAAATTCCAATTTGGTTCATCTTGAGTGTGGCTTTGGCATCATTCTCTTTTTAAAATGTCTCCAGGTGATTTCAAAAGTACAGAGGAGACTGAGAATCATCACTGTTAGCAGATGACATTACAAAGCTTTTAAATCTGGAGTTGAAATATGATGGAGAGAATTAACTTCTCTGCCTTAAGAAGCGTGACCTGCAAGGACCACAAAAGTGGCTCTAAAAGGATGCTGAGCATCCTCCTGCAAGGCTGAGCTGGTGGGTAGGCTTCCCGTGGCAAGAGGGAAAGCCTGGGGATACATAGTATTTTCATACCCTTTCTAAAACTAAAGCAACATGCAGCCCTTTGAGAGCAGCCCAGCCAGAAACCCAGGAGGCCACGCTCAACTCTGCGTCACACAAGTTTCTGAGCCACCATCATTGCAGAAACTGCCTCTAAGGGACAGGCTCAACTTTAGCATTTTAACGAGTCTCCAGGGGGAAGTTGCCCATGAACGTCTACGAACATTATCTTTGATGTTAATTAACCCCTCAAGGTGCTCCTGATGGCCTTATTAAACAGAGTCCAGAAGAGAAAGTTTTGCTTTGCTCTTGATGGATGAAGGATTGGGAGTTAGGTCCCAGAGCCTCCAATCAGTCTTAATGTAATCTTGGCCACAGCTGATCCCAACACAGCTCCCAAACTCTCCAGGCACAACCATCCTATTTGTTAGTCAGAGAAACACATTCCTCTTAAGCTAAGAATGTTTATCTGTTGATCAGAATATCAGCGCGTCTGGCTCAGAATCTTTCTGGAATCTGGAGAAAGAATGGACTCTTGGAGAGATCAGGGCTGTTTTTGATGACCTCATGGTCATACAAGTTAAGGTCTGGCTGAGACATCTTGCTTTCTGTCCATGTTTTTTTGATGTCACTTGGGAGTTAGAATTGATTATCGTAGTTACCTTTCCTATATCCTAACAACACAGTGCACATCTATTGACATATTTACTATTATGGAAATTATGTGATATGAAATATGTAATAGCTATTTATGATCTGGAAATAATTAGATTGCATTATGCCCAGGAAACTAAAAAGCAAAAGGATTTCACTCTAAGGTATAGGTATCTCTTTCTATGAGTCTGCTGAAAAAATTTTCTTAGAAACAATAGTAACCTGAAAACAAATAAGCACTTTATTGTCTTCTGGGTTTTGGCTCCTGAATCTCCAGTACAGAAAACTCTGGAAGCTACAGTGGGCTGCAGAACTTCTAACTGGTCCTGTTTAAGTAGCTTCAACATGAACACATTCTGTGGATGAAGTGATGCTCACTGATGTCTGTAGGATATCATAAAAGATGATAAGTAGCAGTGACAGCAAGGTCAGCAACAGTGTGGAATGATGCTGGCTGTGAGCCGGGCACTAATAAATGACTTTACACACACAATCCACTTAATCCTCACAGTAATTCTAGTATAAGAAGACTGTTGGACATAGGCAACTAATGTCTTATAGCACAGAAGAATCATTATATTTGATAACAATTAACAAGACATTTCAAAAATGAGAGAAGAGATTTTGAGTGTTCCCAACCCAAAGAAATAATATCCATATCAATCTGTCTGAGGTAATCATTATGTCAGTTATTCTGATCTGACCACTACACATTGTATTTTATCCATTGAGATGCCACACTGTACCCCATAAGCATGTGTAATATCTATGTATCAGTGAAACTATATTAAAAATTGTAGACAATAGTGAAAGCACTAGAAGCTTCTTCAAGGTCAGCAAATAACTGGCTTCCATTAAGTACAAAAAGAAAGATTGATGAAAATATAAAAATTTCAGTTTTATATGTATTTTAGCAACACTTTGGAAAGAGTCAACCAACAGTGCCTATGAGCACTTTGAGACAGTGGGTTTATGTGAAAAATTGACTTGAAGTACCACAAATATAGCTGTTCATGCCTTTAATTTTAAGCCACATCAACTCATTGTTGAAAGGAGTTAAGTAATACATTATAAGTAAGAAACTATAACAAACAAATAAAAAAATGTAGGGCAGAAGGGATTACGTTTGGGAACTTTCCCACGGTCACAGACATGGTCAAGTGTTGAAGTTGGACTTTAGAGTTTCTGGACTTTGTTACTGCCCTGTTCTTGACTCGCCCTATTTGATAACAAGCCAGACCTCTCCTTTTTTTTTTTCATTTTTCTTTATTAAGAAATATTTTACTCACTCTACATATCACCCACAGATCCCTCCTCCTCCCTCCTCCCACCCCCTAGCTCTCTCTCCCAAGCCTCCCCTCATCCCCACATCCCCCAAATCAAGGTCTCTCATGGGGAGTCAGCAGAGCTCAGCACACTGAGCCTAGACAGGTCCAAGTCTCTTCCCACTGCACCAAGGCTGTGCAAGGTGTCACACCACAGGCACCGGATTCCAGAAGCCTACCCATAGACCAGGGACAGATTCCGATCCCCCTGCCTGGGTGCCCCCCAAATAGTTCGAGCCAAACAACCATCTTCTGTATCCAGAGGGCCTAGTCCAGTCCCATGGGGGATCCACAGCCACCAGTCCACAGTTCATGGGCTTCCACTAATGTGGCCGGTCATCTCTGCACGTCATCCCATCATGGTCTTGACGTCCCCCGCCTGCAGAATCCCTCCTCTCTCTCATCAATTGGATTCCCAGAGCTCAGCCTGGTGCCTGGCCATGGATCTCTGCACCTGCCTCCATCAGTCACTGGACAAAGGCTCTATGATGACAGCTAGGTTATTCGCTAGACCGGTCACCAGAGTAGACCAGTCCCAGCACCCTCTGGACCACTGCCAGTAGACCAAAGTGGGGTCATCCTTGTGGATTTCTGAGAGCCTCCCCAGCACCCTGCCTCTTCCTATTCCCATGATGTCCTCATCTATCATGGTATCTTCCTCCCTGCCCTCCCACTCTGTCCCTGTTTCAGGTTGACCCTCCCATTTCCCTATGTTCTCATCCTCCACTCCTCACCCTCTGCCACCCCCCCCCAACCCAGTCCACTCATGTAGATCTCATCCACCTCTCCTTCACTGGGTCATCCATGTGTCCCTCCTAGTGTCTTTCCCTGTTAGCTAGCCTCTCTGGAGTTGTGGGTTGCAGTCTAAGCCTGCTCTCTTTATATTCTGGTTTGAAGTGGTTGATGCCGCATCTGAGTTTAACCATGAATTATTTTGCAAATTAATTTGATAGCCATAATGGAAGGTAGTTTGTAGGCAATACTGTAGATAGTCTTTTTCAGGCATTAAATACGACTTTTTAGTTTTAATGAGCAGAGTTATCCAAAACATTGCATTACTTTGCTAGGCCTTGACAAAGCACTACAAATGGAAGGGCTTAAACAATAAAAACATATTTTCTCAGAATTCTGAAGCCTTGAAATCCGGAATCAGGTTTCTTCTGAGGTCTTTTCCCTTGACTTGTAGATGACCACATCTCCCTTCATCTTCAGTAGACAGATGGTCATCTTTATGTGTCTGTTTCTTAGACATGTCTCAATAGTACTAGTAATATTGGATTATGACTCACCCTAATGATTACATTTTATTTTTACCCCTTTAGAGATCCTATCCCAAGAGACAATGACAGTCTGAAACACTGGAAATTTGAACTTCAACAAACTTTGGGGAGATATAATTCAGTCTATCTATCTATCTATCTATCTATCTATCTATCTATCTATCATCTATCTATCTATCTATCTATCTATCACCTAACTATCATCTATTTATCACTCATCTGTGTATTTGTGTAAGCAAGCCAAACATCACAATCTTAACCTTTAAGGGACAACATAGGGAATTCACATATAATGTGTGAAAATGTCAAGACTGAAGTCAGAGAATAAAGCTAGAGAGGTTTTCTTAAGACTCTAAAACTCCATGGATCTGAAATAGATTGGCTAAGTGCTCTGCTCAGCAAATGAGGGCTGGTTGTCCTGTGCTCTAGGATTTGAAGAGGAGTAGTAGAAAACAGTGCAACTGGACTTGCAAAAGCCAGATATTTGCATATTACTCCCAAGAAATTTCCTATAGGTGATAAAGTTCTTCCAATGGTCTAGAGGATTGTTCAAGTAAGATGAGTGAGAGAGACAAAAACCAGGTTGATGGGTAGTGATCACTGATTAACAGAACTAAGGCAGGTTTCAGCATCAGACTATAGTATAACACCAGAGGAGCAGGCTGGGAAAACCAGCAATAGCAAGAAAAACTATGTTGCCTTTAGAAGCATTAGAGTGAGTCATGTGAATCCTGAAAGAAGAAAGCCATGTGAGATGGAAATAAATGAATGAATGAATGAATGAATGAATGGGGCTAAATTAGAACAGAATTTACTGAGAAACTGTATTGCAAGGGAAAAAGCCCTCAGAATTGGGTTGTGATTAAGGTAGAGTGGTAGTTCAAAGGCAGCAACAAAATCAAATGGTAGAAATGAAGCTGTAGACATGAATGTATTGCATGTGAAGTTGCCACGGCATCGGTAACAGCCAAAACTCCCTCAGTGCCTACAGTTGTGTTACTCACTGCTGCATCCACAGAGGTGCGGCAGCTCTCCACCCAGCCCTCTTCATTCATCCAGGACACAGGCACCTAAGTTTTCCTATTACAACAATCCAAGAATCCTCAACTGACCAGAGCTGCCACAGAAGTTACAACGAACATGTCACACATGTAATAAAGAAAACTGAATGACATGTCCCCACCCCAGTTCTGTTTTGACTTAGAGGGGGAATTTTTGTGGAGAAATTAATGGTATTGAAAATTCCTTTTAGTCTGTTTTTTTATTTTTTAAATAATAATCAGGAAAATTTATAAAGTACAGTATGATGTTCCAGTAATGCATCATTGTTGAATGAACAAATCAGAGTAATACAAAACAATCAGAAATCATCTATTTTTGGTATTTGAGAACATATCTATTCTTTTTAGCTATTTAAGGACACACAACACATTATTATAGTCACCAAGATAGGTAATAGGCCATCACTGTCTTATCTTTCAATTTAAAACTTTAAGATTTTCTCTCTGCTTGTTGCCTGAAACATAATGAGGGAATAAGACATTTGCATCTGTTAAAGTGCAAACGCCAGAGACAAAGAAGAACATCAGCGCACTACACTGTGTAAACTAATCCATACAACTGATTTACTAAGTTATATAACACATTTTACATTCAGTCAAGAGTCTCCTGTATAACAGAATTTTTTAGTGGAATAACTTTTTAATTCAACATCTACAGGATTTTGATTTCTTGTAGCTTTTAGCCAGATTTATACAATCTTAAATTTTCAATAGTGCAACCTGTGCAAGTGGGAAAAAAAAGGTAGAAAAAATCGAGGGAGGGGAGGTTGGGATAGAAAAAAAGACCAATAGTCCTCTCACTGGTTTTGACATGATCAAAACCGGTTTTTGATCTGGTCCTTGCTAGTAGCTCATATCCATGACTGAAGGAGCCATTTCCGGTTATGTGGAATAAGCATTTCTTTTTTTCTTTCTTTGACTTTACTTTTGATATATTTGAGACACTTCCTACAATAATTTTTTAAAATTTATTCTTCTCTCACATATTTTATCCCAACCTCGGTTTCCCCTTCCTCCCCTTCTTCCAGTTTCCTCCCCACACCATTCCACCTCCCCCACATCCAGTCCTCCTTCTTTCCCTTCAGGGAAGGGTAGGCCTCCCTGGGATATCAACTGAACAGGGCATGTCAAGTTATAATAAAATTAAGCACATCCCCTCAAAATAAGGGTGAATGAGGCAACCCAGTAGGAGGAAAAGGGTTTCAAAAGCAAGCAAAAGAGTCAGAGATAGTTCCTGCTCCCACTGTTAGGAGTCCCACAGGAACAGCAAGCTACACAACCATAACATAAGTGCAGAGGACATAGGTCAGACCCTTATAGGCTCCCTGATTGTCAGTTCAGTCTCTGTGAGTCCCTATGAGCCCTGCTTAGTTGATTCTGTGGGCTGTTTTCTAGTGGTGTCTTGATCTCTCTGGTTCTTACAATCCTTCCTTATGTCTTGTTCAGGATTCCTGGAGTGCCCCCTAAAGTTTGGCTGTGGGCATCTGCATCTGCTCCCATCAGTTGCTGGATGAAACTAAAAAGCCCTTCTTTATCCTGAAAAATCTCGACAGATTGAAGCGACCATGAAGCAAAGGCATGCCAGCCCAGGAAACCTCGGGGATGAATGCACCTGGAATACAGCATGGTGAGGTGCTTGTTCTTGGTTGTCCAACATGATGGAATGAGAGACGCCCAGGATTGTTGGAATGTATCTGTGTGTTGGGGCATCTTCAGAGACTGGTGATGGACAGTGACTCAGGGTGGGAGACTTGCCCTGAGTAAGAATAGCACTGGAAAATTTACACACTGCCCAGACAAAGAAAGAAGCGAGGTTAAGGCAGCACAGTGCTGGCAAGCCCTTTCTTTACTGAGTGACTGTGTCCGTTGCTGTTGCCACCCACTGGGGCCATCAGACTACAGCTTCTTTGGTCTTGTAATGTGGACTCTGTATTAGTGACTGTCAGGGAGTTTCCAGGATTTCACTGCTGGATTTGGAACTGTGCAGGGGGTCCTGCCTCCTGGACAGAGAGCCTGGTTTTCTGCATCTCCAGCATGCTGATGACCACTGCTGGATAATCTAGCCCCTATTGTGTAAGCCAATATAGTAAATCCTACTTTTGAATATGTATATACACACATATTTCATTAATTCTGTACCTCTAGAAAACCCTGCCTAACACAGAAGGAAAATAAGATTGTTGGAGACCCAAAGACATGCAGAAGCATAGTGCAGTCTTACAAGAGTCAGCTAGGTGACTGGTGTCAGGTGCTGAGAAACTGTTTCTCCAGAACCCAGGACATACAGATCACATGAAAATTAGGCTGCAGATCAAGGTTTTATCATTCCATGACTATGGAATACAAATTCTGAACCTGAGAAGTCTTTAGTTGGATAGGGAGCACTCTCTCTCTCTCTCTCTCTCTCTCTCTCTCTCTCTCTCTCTCTCTCTCTCTCACACACACACACACACACACACACACACACACACACACACACACATGTCTACCACTTTACTATCAAGGTCTATTTTTACCAATCCTTATAGAAATAAGTCTATCCATTTGGTACTTAATCTTGTTCATTAGCTTCATCAGTTCCTCTAAGCTCCATGTCATAGTTGTTTCTTAAACTGTTGATAAACAGGTTCAGCATTGATGTCAATACTGTGTAGTGGATAGTTGCTATTTGGTTCTTGACAGTATGGCTGAACAAGGGCTGGAAATAGACATAGCTAATACTACCATAAAACAGAGTGACCATAGTGAGAGGGGAGCAACAGGCAGAGAAGGCCTTATGCCTCCCAGTAGCTGAGGGAACCTTGAGGAAAATGGGTCAAGATCCTCAGGTATGAGACGACAAGGCAGATGAAGGAGCCATCACAGATGCCATCTGTGGCTAAGTTTTCATTGATGAAGGTGAAAGAGAAGGACCTTTTCAGCACAGAGTTGACATCACAGAAGTGATGGATGACATTTTATGAACAAAAGGAAGTTTGATTTACCTTTCTTTCTTTCTTTCTTTCTTTCTTTCTTTCTTTCTTTCTTTCTTTCTTTCTTTCTTTCTTTCTTT
>CABHPP010145563.1:13481-38609 GCA_902168425.1 Peromyscus attwateri
CTTTCTTTCTTTCTTTCTTTCTTTCTTTCTTTCTTTCTTTCTTTCTTCCTTCCTTCCTTCCTTCCTTCTTTCCTTCCTTCCTTTATTTCTCCCCCTCCTTCCCTCCTTGCTTCCCTCCCTTCCTCCCTTATTACCTTCCTATCTTCTTCTCTATCTTCCTTCCTTCTTTCTTCCATTCTTCAGGAATGGAATCAAATTTGTTAAATCCCACATTAGGCAAGTGCTCTATTATCAAGCTATGTCTCACTATAGATAAATAACTCTTTTTAAAAATTGAGCTGTTTTTCCTACATTATTTATAGGCAAAGTAGTGAAGTCACAGGGAACTGAATATAAACAGCAATATGGAGACAAAAGAAGAGGGAAAAAGATCAAGGGAGGGAGCAAACTCACACTAGAAAATCCTCCCCTCCACTTTTCTACTCCTTAGCTGAAAGTTTGTATTGAGCTCAGGGGAAAGTAACAAAGAAGCAGATAGGAGTAAAGGCAGATTCAACTTCAGAGAATGTATATAGAAAGTCATCTTCCTGTCTAGTGACGACTGGTCAAGTCTCTGAGATCAGAAGCCTCACCAGACACTCTCAAAATCTATTCCCCCTTTTGAAGATCTATTTGTTTTTATTTTATATGTCTGTGTATTTGCCTGTACATGTGTTTGGTAGCATGTGAGTGACTGATGTCCATGGAAGCCAGAGGAGGGTATGTGATCCCCTGGAACTGGAGACAATCGTGAGCGGTCATGTGGGTGCTGGGAACTGAAGCACAGTCCTCTAGAAGAATGGCCAGTGCTCCTCACTGCTAAGGTGTCTTTCCAGCCCCTCAGAGTTGATATCTTACCTTGAGAATACATCAATGTCTGGTTTCATGCGTTTATTCCACACTCTTCATTTCTGTTCCATGAAATGGTCAGTCAAAAGTCAGGTAAATCTGTGCCAAGAAACAGTGTTTCTTTCTCTCTCCCTCTCCCTCTCCCTCTTCTTCTCCCTTTCCCTCTCCCTCCCCCCCTCTCACACACACACAGAACAACATGCACAAAAATCCCATCTAATTTTAGAAAATCTCTCAATTCTTGGATCTGAATGCTCCCTTCCACAAATTCTTATCACCACTCACAAGCTGTAGTTAGTCCTAGTCCCTGCTTCCCTTGTGGGAATGCCTTGTGTAACTGCACCACCGTGTCTCTAATGTGTGGTGAGGAAGGGGTGAGAACACAAATTAACCATGTGCCAAATGTCTCCAGGATCCAAAGGAATGAAAAGTGTTCTTCATCCCCAGGTGGCCCCATTCCCATTTCTTTGGGCTACCTTGTGTAGTGTGACACCTGCTCAGCTTGATGTAGGCATCCATGGTGATAAATTTGTCTCTTGTTCTTCCAAACTTTCAGAATGTTTACCTGGGAATTGTTTCAAGAATAACCCAAGACAGAGTAGCTACCTGTCATTGAAATCTGGACCCACTTTTCCCTGTGAAACTTCAAATGTCAATTTGGTCTCATGTTTAGTACTACATTTACTAAATGGGCAGTTACTCCAACCCACCCTCCCAAAGTTAGAGACAGCTAGTTTAGAAACATTTAGAAAATCAAGCTTCTGCTAGTCTGACTAATTACACTTTCCATATTCTCATCAGACATTCTAAAGTTGATTTCCTAGCTAGAAAATATGTTGGACATTTTAAATACAGACACTAGTTTAGCTGTGACTTTATGACTTCATTCTGTAACAAAGGCAGTTTGAAAACTTTCCCATCTAACCATTGGTCACCATTCCCTGACACTCTTCAAGTCTTCTGCTTAGACATTTGGCTTCTGTTCCTCACTACCACCTCTGAGGGAGATCCAGACTGTAAGTACACACAAGGCATGTATCAGGGCCCCAATACCCAGCCTGATACATAGTACCTATTTCACTTATTAATTTCTGATCATATCTTACAATTCAATCACTTCCTTCTTCTTCTAGTTTATATTTCCCCAGCTCTATTGAGGTATAATTTATAAGTGAAATTTTTATGTTAAGTGCAGTGTGATAATTTGATTTAATATAGATATATATTATGAAATTGTTGCCAATTGATTAGTGAAAAAATTTTCAATTCAATATAAACTGATCATCTTTTCCTCTCCCCAACTCCTCTCTTTTCCCACACAACTAACTCCATGCCCTTTCTTTCTTTAGCTTTCAAGAACAAACAAAACAAAAAATCAAACCAACAGAAAAAAAAAAAAAACAAGAAGCCGGGCAGTGGTGGCGCACGCCTTTAATCCCAGCACTTGGGAGGCAGAGGCAGGTAAATCTCTGTGAGTTCGAGGCTAGCCTGGTCTACAAAGCAAGTTCCAGGAAAGGTGCAAAGCTACACAGTGAAACCCTGTCTCAAAAAAAAAAACAAAAGAAAAAAACAAGAAACACAGACACACAAAATCTCCACAAAAATTCAAAAATGGAAAACAAAACACGCAATCAAAAGACCAATAAGACAAACAATGTCCCCCCAACCAAAATGAGACAAAACACCTAAAAATACCATTGATACAAAATAAATTTAACGACTGTTAATTGACAATCTTTAGAATAGATGGGCAGTGAGTTGTATTATATGCATTGGATAGGATCCACTCCATTTATTTCAGCAATGAGAAAGCTTTATTTCCATTTATCTCTATGACACATTCTGAGAAACACTTCTAATTTCAACACAGAATTTGCCATCAAGTTTTTGAATTGAATAAAATCTTGGAAATTATAATGGGGTGACAATGCCCCTACTAGATACCACAGGTTAAGAAATAA
This sequence comes from Peromyscus attwateri, assembly GCA_902168425.1. Taxonomy (NCBI): domain Eukaryota; kingdom Metazoa; phylum Chordata; class Mammalia; order Rodentia; family Cricetidae; genus Peromyscus; species Peromyscus attwateri. Next base: position 16,271 of record CABHPP010145563.1, read on the forward strand.
AAAGCCCAGTGCCAGGGATGGGTTACCTGTCTGTAAATGTTGGCCAGTGAGGTCCAACAGAGCACAGTGACATTGAAGTTTATTGCCAGTGCTCTTGGCTACCACCCCACAGCTTGAATGTAAGACCCTACTGCTGAAGACACATTTAAGTCATAGAATATAGAGAAATCAAGCTGGTACTGACCTGGAAGCTTCATCCCTACTGGCTAGTTTTCATAGTGCTGGAAGTTGCTATACATGTTACTGGAGAAAACTAGTCATCAATTTTACCCAGCTGGGAACACTGTGAGCTACAATAATGACTGCTTGGCAAGACATTCCCACTTTTGCAATATTGCCATGAACATAATGAGAGAAACCAACCACTTTCTGGCTGGGTTTAAGGCCTGCTCCACAGGATGAAACCAATACCTGGCACCATTATCAGGGCCAAGAACCTGTGGTAAGACAAAGTGAAAGGCTCTAGGGGAGAACCTACCGCTATTATTCTGCTAAATGGACATAGTATTAAACCAGTTTAGAGGATTTATTGTTATGTTCGTAGATTAGTGCATCTCTAACCCTCATCAGAGAAGCTTTTTTCTGCAGTAGCTGCTGGTTAACACAGACCCATAAGTGGACAAGGTGCAGAGAATGAGAGACTGCGAGATGCTCAGTCTTTCATGGAATATCTGTATCGCATACTCTCACATAAGGTCCTGGGATCTTTGGGGAAGAAGGGGAAGAAAGATTGTAAGAGCCAGGGGTGGTAGATGACTTCAGGGGAAGATTGTTTTCTGGACACAACAGGGCAGCTGCCATATATGAACTCATAGTAATTGTGACAGCATGCTCTTTTTTCTTTAATTGTTGTTACACACACTCCTAAAAAAAAACCTTCCGCAGTCTATATAATGTTACTTGTCTTTACATTATTTCAGGGCTGACAAGAGACAGTGCAAGGTGGGCTTGGGTGGTACACAGAAGGGGTTGGAGGGAGTAAAGGAAAGGGACAAATTATGTAATAATATTTTAATTTAAAAATATTTTTAAAATCCCAGTATGGGAGAGTCATGAAGTTCCATCCTTATCTGGGGAGCTATTGGTAATTGATAGCTGCTGAGAGAGTAATAGTCAGTTTTGTTTAAGGTTATGGTCTCTGGTAGATCAACCCTACCCCAGTGGGTGGCCATATACTCAAGTGTGTGGGCAGCACACACTGGACTTGCATTTTTTGTTTTTGTTTTTTTAAATGAGGACACAAACTTGTGTGGGTAAGAAGGCGGGGTGGATCTGGGAGGATTTGGGGGAGGGATGTTAATATGATAAAAATACATCTGTATTTTATAATTAATAAAAGTAAACTCACAAAAATAAAAGTTTTAATAATTCATTTCCTATTTCTTTTGCTTGAGCTGTACAAACAAATGTACATTTTTCTTTACTAATAGGTGAGCGCTTTAGGAAAAGGAGTTAGTTAATTTGCAGCACTAGATCATCTTATCATCATTATCTCGAAGCTATATTGTCAAAATTTCAATTCTGAGAGTTAACTTTCAAACTTGAAGTTTGAAAACTAGTTATATTATGAAGGGTGTTAGATAATTATTTCATGTTTACTTCAGGTCAAATGATTTTAATGGTATTCACAGTACTCTAGCATTAACATTAGAAGAATTTATTTTTATGTTATTTTCTGTTTCAGTTGCCAGGGCTTAGCTTATGCTGTGATTTCATTAGCTGACTTCTGAAGAGCTGTTACTAGACTCATACGTAGGTGGGTTTTGTTTTTTTTTGGTTAGAGAAGATAGCATATGGGACTGAGTGCCTGCCTCTGTGATTTAATTGCATGAATAATGTTTCTATTCTGTCTCACTTACAATGCTAGAAATAAAGTCTCTTATAAAATATGTAGAGATACATTTTAATATTGTCAAAAGCATTAATGATAAATAAGTTTCTTTTTAAAGAAATTATGGATATTCAGCTCAGCCTAGCACAGATATAGAAGAAATCAAAGGAAATAAAGATTAAAATAGCATTAATCTTTTAAACATTTGCTCTTGGTAAACCCTGTGTTGGAAAATTACTAGAAAGATAGGGCATTTCCTTGTGTCATGGTATTATGAATAATGAAGGATCATCCCCCACTTGTCATTTAGCTACCTACTCTTGAGAGATTGCTTGGTGCTAGGAACTGAGCTCAACACGGGACACAGAGGTGAAATCATTGCAGACCCTTCCACCTAAAAGCATAGCCCAATACAGGAACCATACACAGTATACCTTAACCATACCTCAAAATTCTGAATTCACTTTGTTTAGATAATATTTCTAATAACTGTATCAGTTCAGCATCAGTGTGAGCAGCATGAACTATTTGTTGTTTGAGCCCTTCACTATGTGCCAGTTTCTGCATACACACTAAAAATATAATGGTGTAGTTCTCACAGAATATGCATAGAAATTAGGTGTTGTTTATACTTTATACAAGGCTAGAGTTTAGAGTTCATCAACTTCATAGAACTTGGGGATGCCGTATTACAGAATGATACTCAATTTTAGTTGGATCCAAAACTCCACTTTAGATTCTTACATCGCAGGAAGACAAAAAAGTGGTAATTGTGTAATTTGTTAGGGTAATTAATTATTCATGGTGTCTGCCTGGGAATTGATTGAATAGTTCCCTCTACCCGATCAGAATTAATGGCATAGTGTTATTAGAAGAGATTTGAGGTTTCTTTTTTAGCTTTTCCCTGACAGCATGTCCATTTTTACTTAAGTGTTGGAAAGAATCGTACCTGGCATCCTTTAATAGCAGTAGGGAGAAGATCTCTTGGACCACATAATTGCTAAATCTCACCTGGCCTTTCTAGCCCTGACCCTTGGCTGTAACACAGATCTGCTATCAGCACCATGGACAGATCCCCACAGCCAACCTGTAAGTAGACTAAAGCTCAGAGTCCAGAGTCAGAGAAGTTCCTTACTGGGTAAACGTGTGATGGGTAAACGTGTGATGGGGAGGCATCCTTTGTTTCTCATCATATTTTCCCCAACCAGCTCTCATCTTCACCCATAATCTGTCAGTCACACTGTATCCATCCATGTGTAACACCACCTTCTCTCTCTTATGTTCTCATTCCCCTTCCTTCCCTTTGGTCACCTTTCCCCACATTTGACAACTTTCCTTGTGTATGTATCCATCTTGTCCCATTTATCATTCTTACCTTTGCTCTCCATCATCTATACCCTTCTATGAGTCTTCCCTCCTCTCTTTTATCCTTGTATCCTGTCCACATTTCTATTCTTTGACTTAATGAATGTCCACAAGCTCTCACTGTTCCCTCAAAATCCTAATTATTTTGCCCTAACCATTCCTTTAAATTATAAGCCTTAAATCTACTTCTGCCTCTCATTATTTCAAAATCCTTTTCTCTTATATTACTTATTAAAAAATTCTTAAATTGAAAAATAAGATTTATATGTATTTCTCATGTTCAACATGATGTTTACATACATTGTGAAGTGGTTTCATCAAGTAAATTAATATAAGCATTATATCAAATTAATGCTTTTTTCTGGTAAGAACGCAAAATACACTCTGAATTATTTTCATGGATGTAATGTATCATAATTATTTTAGTCACTATGTTGTACAGTAGATTCCTTGAACTTATTTCTGCTATCTAACTGAAGTTTTGTATGTTTTTGAATGTTTTTAATTATTTCTTTCATTTTTGAAATTATAATGTTTTGATTAGTCTGTACTTATTCCTTGACCTTCTCTGCTACCATGAGTCTTTCCATTCCTTACTTAACAAGTCTATTCAGTCCACACTCTCTTCACATCCCTCATTTCCATTCTCATCCACCATCTTGCATTCTTTGTTTTCTATTCTTGTTAGTTATTCTCTTCACTAAGCCCCCATGCTTGTTGCTGACCCTCACATGTCTTTTAGTCATTTCTCAAAGGGAAAGCTCACACAAACTTTTCAGAAGCATGATTTTTAGAAAAAATGTTTAAGAGAAACTACCAATTAAAAATAAACTTTGCGCCGGGTGGTGGTGGCGCACGCCTTTAATCCCAGCACTTGGGAGGCAGAGGCAGGAGGATCTCTGTGAGTTCGAGGCCAGCCTGAGCTACCAAGTGAGTTCCAGGAAAGGCGCAAAGCTACACGGAGAAACCCTGTCTCGAAAAAAGCAAAAAAAAAAAAAAAAAAAAAAGAGTAAACTTTGCAGTTCAGTAATTATTTTTGAAAGTTTATCATTTATGTAAAGCTGTTTTCCACTATATACAGACATGTACACATACACATTCACTCAGTATTATCCAAACACATCATCCATTCAGAATGCCAGCTGCCCTCTGAGTAAAACGGAAAGCCAATTTGTTTTCAACTGGAAGTGTTTTGATGTGTCAGGCCTTGGGATTTTGTTACCTTCTTAGCAATTTTTCCATGACCTTGTCTCCCTGACCCTATCTAAAACTGAAATGAGACCAGCTTCAAATAAGACCCACTGTCCCTTTGCTCACATTCATGATATTACACACATCATACTGTTTTACACTTAACATTTACGTTTTATTTTCTTCATGCCATGGCTTCATTGTGGCCTTTGTATTGAGTTGTTTCCACATCTTATCACAAGTTAGCAATCAATAATGGTAGAAGAGATAAATCAATAAATAAATGAATGGCCAAGTAAGTTAGTATGACTTTTTTATATGACTACATGTTGTACTAATTTAGTAAAAAATATTTCCAGGAAGTCATAGACAAATTTTTTAACCACCCCCAAACTCTCATTCTTTCTTTTCTCTCCCCTTTTATGTACTTGAGAAGAATGGATTCCAGTTTTCAAACACTATTTAAAATAAAAGTTGTACTGTGTGAGAAAAATACTACTTGATAATAATTCATAGATTATTTTAATGCCTAATATGTTGATTCATCCACCTCTATCCTTCCTGTTTTTCATGTGATTGTCCTCTGTCACCTGCTCTCCAATTCCTATTATCCTTTCTAGTCCTTCATGTGTATTTCTAACTCTCCATTATATACAACTCTCAGCTTCATTGCATGTAGCACTCTCCATAGGAACTAAAGAGCAAACCCTCAGCACTTTTTTTTTGTAACAATTGGTTTGCCCAGGTATGGAGACTTCTGAGTTATAAATAGTCAGCAGTAAGTTCATCAATGACTGGACATGCCATTTTGTCTTGCTTTTGTGGAAGTCCTAGGTAAAGGAACTGGGAATGTAACTGAATACAAGATAAAAGAGATAACTTTCTAGCATTATAAAAGTTTCCATAAATTTATAACTGATTTCTCTATGTCCTGTCACCTAAGTGTATCATGTTTTCAGAATAGAGTCTTAACATCTAGTTATGATGGGCAACCTAGAGTATGGCAATAACTTGTTTTGTTTTGGGTATCTCCAGGTTCTTCTTGACTAGCAACTCATAGGGAGGTAACCCATACCTGGTGCTGAGATTTTCATTTCACAACCAATGTCTTCTGGGCATGGCATTATCCATCTATGCAGGGTACCTCTGTTTAAACTCCTTAAAAACTGTAATTGTCTATAACTTATACATTAGTGGGTTTTCATAAGGCTTCATTGTATATCCTTAGTTTTAATTTGCCCTCTACTTCCTTCTACTTCCCATTTCCCTGCCCCCACCCCTACTTAAACCTTTAACTTTCAGTATTGTCTCCATGTTATTTTATATCACAAACTCTCTGATATTTTCTTAAGTTACATTTTTTTTGCTTGGGTGACAAGACAGTGGTTTCCATAAAGCTTTTTCATATGGCCATCATTTTGACTCACCTTTCCCCTGACCCCTCATTTTCCTCTCTTCCCATCCACTTCTATACTTATAATGTTTATTTTCCACTTTAGTCACTGAATATGCTAAAAATAATTTATACCAATGGTTGAATCCTGTCATTGGTTCATTATTAACTGGTTCATAATGAATAGATTTTGGATATTTTTCTTAATTTGAAAACTTTGGTAGATTTTATTTTTGGATTTTTTGCACAGTTTGAAGCCTGTAAGTTCCCGAGAAGTGTTACATTTGCTTCTATGAGGTACTCCAATGTGTTTGCCCACTGGAGTATGTTTTTCTTGTTAATTGTTTAGTCTGAGGTATCAGTATGCTTTGTGAATTTGCATTTCTCTAGGAAATGTTTTCCAATCCATGTAGTAAAGGCTGAGAGATCTGAGTTTCCATGTGGTTTCTCATATCTAGTATTGGTATTTATACATGTAGAACTATGCCTATATCAGCATCTATCTGTACAGATTCTTGTTTGTGTACCCCAGTCACTGAAAGTTCAGCTTTTAGAATGTCTGGAATTTATCTGGTGGTTTCTATTTTCTTCACCACACAGGTCAAACATCTCATTCTCTAAACCACATGGAATGTTATCACTCAAGATTTGAAGTCTGAAGACTAATATTGAATTGTATCCATCATTATTGCCATCTACCATTTATTATAGACTCTTGTGTTTTCTTTGCATTCTTTTTTTAAAATTAAATTTAAATTTTATATGCACTGGTGTTTTGCCATGGGTGGTTGAGTCCTCTGAAACTGGAGTCACAGACAGCTCTGAGCTGCCATGTGGTTGCTGGGAGTAGAACCCCAGTCCTCTGGAAGAGCAGTCAGTGCTCTTAACCACTGAGCCATCTCTCCAGCACCTGCATTCTTAAAAGAATGATCACTACAGTATTTCATCCAAATTAGTTTCTGGACAGAGAGAGAGAGAGAGAAGAGAGAGAGAGAGAGAGAGAGAGAGAGAGAGAGAGAGAGAGAGAGAATGGGAAAGGGGAGTAATGGAGAGAGATAGAGATAGAAATAGAGATAGATAGATAGATAGATAGATAGATAGATAGATAGATAATAAATTAGAGTGATATACAGGTATGAGAGCACATAATGCTCACAGATGAAGGAAAAGTGTGTATTGGTTAGATGGAATGTGGAGAGAGATCAAGGACTGAAAATGAAAGTTGTATACAAGACAGAGAAGACTGCTTGGACTTGATTCTAAATCATGTCCATTTAAATATGAAGTCGTGTGTCTAGAGCTTCGCTCTGGTGTTACTGTAGAAGACCTATCAGAGCAGCTATGCAGAGGAATGACACCAGCTACCAGGAATGAGGTTGTGGAAATTTTTACTGGTCAAAGATGGCAAAAATTAAGCAGTGGTAACACATTACCAATAAAGGTTAGACTTAAGGGAAAACACAGAAATCAGAGATTGACTGGGTATGGAGGAGTGAGGTAGGGATTCCTTCAGGTGTCAGTTTGTACATCAGGCAAATAATAATGGCAATACTCTAAACGAACACAAGTCAAAAAGAGGAAAACTAGGTAATCTTGAGACAATTCAAGAAATTTTACTCTAAAAGCTAATTGTTTGAAAGACCCACTTCTTTATATGTTATGTTTCTTAAAGGTTCTGTACAGGTTCAGAGAAAAATCATGAAAGTGACAATGAAGTGAGGTGTGGATGGAACACAGAGATGAAGGCAGTGGATACATGTAATTATTTCATGATAGTTACCAGCCTGCAGGAAAATACAAGAACAAATGAAAAGTTTCTCACCATAAGTAAGATTCTATAAAGACATAAAGGTGTGTAGATTAGATGGAATGAGTTTCTAGCATAGGTTGGAAAGATAGGTGTAAGGGGAGAAATAGCTAAAAAAAATCTAAGAGGAAGAAGTATATATAGAGTTGAAACCAAGTATTTAAGGACCTTGAATGACATTACTAAGTTAGGTAGAAGTGATCTGATCATTAACCTCTGACTGACATTTCTTCCAGGCAGGCTCTCTGTTGCTCATCATGGGCTGTGCCCCTAATGCTTCACATTCTCCAATCTTCTTGCTCCTTGGGTTCTCGAGGGCTGCTGTCCCCCACAGTTTCCTCTTTTTCTTGTTCTTATTTATTTACCTGACCACCGTATTGGGGAATGTGACTTTGATACTGCTCATCACCTGGGACTCCAGGCTCCACTCACCTATGTATTATCTGCTGCATGGCCTCTCCACGATAGACTTGGGGCTATCCACAGTTACCTTGCCCCAGCTGTTGGTTCATCTGGCGTCTGATTCCCCAGCCATTCCTGCCGCCCGCTGTTTGACTCAGTTCTTCTTTTATGCATTTAGAGTCACAGATACACTTGTCATTGCTGTCATGGCTCTGGATCGCTATGTGTCCATCTGTGACCCTCTGCACTATGCTTTTGTGATGAATCAACAAATCTGTGTGCGCTTACTGGCCTTGAGCTGGGTGGTATCCTTAGTACACACCATGCTGCATGTGGGGCTCATCTTGCCATTGTGTTGGGCTGGAGATGCCAGGGGCAATGTGAACCTTCTGCATTTCTTTTGTGATCACCGACCACTCCTGCGAGCCTCTTGCTCTGACACACACTCCAATGAATTGGCTATATTCTTGGAGGGTGGCTTCCTCATGCTGGGCCCTTGTTCCCTTATTGTACTTTCCTATGCCCGAATAGGGGCCACCATCTTACGATTGCCTTCAGCTGCTGGTCGCCGAAGAGCAGTCTCCACCATGGTTGGCTTCCTCTATGGCACGATCATTTGGGTCTACTTCCAGCTTCCCTCCCAGAACTCCCAGGATCAAGACATGGTGGCTTCGGTGATGTACACTGCTATTACCCCATTGGCTAATCCATTTGTTTATAGTCTCCGCAATAAGGATGTGAAAGGTGCCCTCCGAAGGCTGCTGAGACAGTGAAGAGTGGACTGCAGAAGAGCCTGCTTTGAGATATTAGGTAGAAGAGGATGGACAAGGGCTGATTTTGATCATGGCTGGTTTGAGGGATGATAAGAGGAGGCAATAACCTACAGAACTGAAGCTACTCCTATTTTGGCTCATGTCAATATGTGTTATGATAGAGCTGTGAGCCTTCCACACTAACCCCCACATATGATGAGGGCTGCTTTACTTACATGTCTCTCATATATTTTCATCAGGCCAATTGTCTTTAGACGTCTAGCCTGGGTTGCTTTGATTCCAGAGTTTTTAAGGAATATCGAGATAAGATTATGAAATTATGAGTTAAATCAAGCACAGTGGAGTTACACCCAAAGTGATGTTTTATGTGGCATGCTTTCATACAGCATGTGTTGGTGCACAGAGAAGGAAGAGACAACAATGAACTGGTTAGGCAAATTCACTACTTATTCTACTTAATGAACAAGAAAAAGTACAATGGAAAGTGTGGAATGATATTTATAATTCTGCTATTTCATATGTCTGCCTCAATGTCCATGGCTCACTCTAATGTGAAATCTAACTGAAGTTCCACTTTATATATTTTAAATTATGCTCAATATTTATTTTCTAAACAAAATAAAGGTAGATAAGTATAAATAACATAAGTACTTCATTGTAGAAAAATCCTAACTTTGAATAATGAAGAAAAATGGTTTGATTTAGTTTTCTGCTAGCAAGAAATCGGCATCTGCTTTGGCATCTCTTAGTGTAGTAACATGGTCATTCTGATGGTCTCAGTTTTCATCTTCATGCACCAAATGTTAGCCTTTCAGTACATCTGAGATGCAGCTTTACTTAAGCATGTTGTAATGATATGTTTCCTTTACTGAGGATTCATGGGACTCCTATAACTTCTAATTTATGAGAAGAACTCTAGAGTCACCCAAAGAAATAGAATGACCTTGGCCTCTTTCAACATCACTGCTCAAATCAAGGTTTCATCTTCTCTGCTTCCCCCACTTCCTGAGTTTTCTGATTCGTATATTCTTTTGTAGGTGCCCTACCTATCTCAGGGCCATCCTCAAGCCTGAGATCATCTCAATTTAAATTCAATCTCCTTATTTCCCCCAATCACTTCTGAGCTATTTTTCCCACTACTCAAATATTAGTGTACATCCAGCAATTTTTGACATGGTTTGTTGGGAGCAAAGACTTCATTTATGTGCCTGTTCTCGTGAGATGGCACTGTTCATTCACCTGAACTTCTTGACATCATTGCTCGATTTTTGGCTGACAAGTTCTTCCCTCACTTCGAGTCTTTGCAAACTTCCCTATATTTACTTCATTTTGTCATAGAACTTGTCCACTATCAAAACATCATATGACTTTTCAAGTCTTTTAAGTTACTATCACCTTTTAATGACAATCTAGGGAAATAGGTCCTCACAATAGGTTCATTATATATGCTTTATATTTATTTTCATAAGCATCATTGGTGTAAGGTTCTAACAAGTCACCCTCATTCTCTCTTTTTGTCTGTGCTGGTGCTTTCCAATTTACTCTGTGTCACAATCACATGATGAGTCTTAATAATTCTGTCTGGGCCCCAAATCTAGACACCTGTGTTCAATTGGCATGAGGTAAAGCATAGGTATTTTAAAAAGAATCCCCAGATAATTCTGTTATGTAGCTATAATTGAGACCATTGGTCTTGACAGTGTCATGTGCTTTGAAGTTTACTGAATCATCCTAAAAATCCTCGTACCAGCTTCTTCCATTTGAGTAGTAGTAATGGCTAACTCACGCAGTGCTCAGCATTCATCAGTTATTGTTTTTAGTTCCCTCCTGCACTAATCTATTCATCCCCCAAACCTTAAGAGATAGTTGATAGTGATTTATGTTTGCTTTAGTCTTTTAGAAAAGGTCATGTCTGATCTTGAACTGGTGCTGCTCATGATGCCTCAGTCTCCTTGGTGCTAAGGTTACAGGCATCAGCCACCATGCCTGACTGATAGCTTCTATTATTTACCCCCATGAGGTATAGAGAGAATAACTGATTGCCTAGAGGCAGTTGTTGACAGACTGAGAATCCTGTTTACTTGTATACTGTATTGCCTCCCCAAATGGAACTCAGTTTTCACTTCTCATTAGCTGCATCTAAGTCTAGATCTTTATCATATCCCATGCAAATTACTAACATGCTTCCTGACCTCCAATCTGTACCATAGTTCCCAGTGTTAATACAGTGGAGTACATTGTGCAAACCAGCACACATGTACCCAGAGCCTTTGGATTTTGAGTCTTCAAGCTTGTAATCAATGCTGAATTTTATCATTTCCTTATTACTACTTTATTTGAGGTTTTTGCTTAATCTTGCTGGTTTATCTTCTTTCTGAGTGTATTATAGGTTTACCACCCTGTATATGACTGTGCATTATAGACTATTAAGCTGTAAAAAAAGTTGTCATTGTTCTTGTCTACTTTTTCAAGTGCATTGACATAATTTCTGAAGTTGAATCTTAATGCTTGACAATGGAAAGGACTATGTTATATATTTATGAACTATTTCCCATGGCAGCTGATCACAAAACAGTGTGTATATATATTCCTAAGCACTCATTATCAGCAACTTATTTTTTCACTTGGTGATTTGATATTTGCATAGCAGTAAGTAAAAAGTTATTCTTTTTATCTCCCACCAAATTATACATTTTTCTCTGGAATCCTGCCCCTGTATCCTGGGTAATTCCCTCCTATACTTTCCATTCTCTGTCCTTATTCTTCTACCTTTTCCTCCTTGTCTTTTGCTGGCGCTTCTGACAGAATCCCCTAGTCCTGTGCTTTAGTAGTATTAGGTGATGCTCATTTCTAATAGCACTATTAACCAGTGAGTCACACACTCAGTAGCATGATCCCAGTGTGTTTTATTTGCTAAAAATTATTCTGCTGTGAGAACACGGGTATTTAATTCACATGTTTATTTTTACTTTATTTTTTACTGATTAACTTTGTGCTTCGGCAATTTCATATGTGTATGTGATGCATTTGAATTAATCTCTTCCACAGCCACCCTTATCTTTCTCCCATCTCTGATAACTCCCTTATACTTTATTGTCTTAGTTAGGGTTTTTATTACTGTGAAGAGACACCATGACCACGGCAACTCTTATAAAGGAAAAAAACATTTAATTGGAGTGACTAACATTTTCAGAAGTTTAGTCCATTACCATCATGGTGCAACATGGTGACATGCAGAAAGACATGGTGCTGGAGAAGGAGCTGGGAGTCCTACATCTTGATCTCCAGGCAACAGAAAGTGGTCTGAGACACTGGGCATAGCTTGAGCATAGGAGACCTCAAAGTCTGCACCACAGTGACACACTTCCTTCAACAAGGCCACACCTTTTAGTAATGCCACTCCTTATGAGCTTATGGGACCAGTTACATTCAAACTACACCCCTTTACAAGATTCTTGACTTTGGGGTTTGCTTTGACCCTATATAGGTTGACCAGAGCATCTCAATCATGCATATTTTATAATAACAACTTAGATAAAATTTACAGAATTCTTAGCATGGTATTAAGAAACACTTACCATGGGGTCACAATATTGCTCTAGTGATAATTTTCACAGGAACCTTTAAAAACCATCATGTTCAAGTTTCAGTGTGGAGAAGCAACCTTACCCTGATTTGGCAGAAGAGGAAAATTCTGACAGGAAAGGTTTTTTTTTTTTTTGTCTTATCTTCACTCATCATTTTATACCACTTTCTAATTAACAGTCTTCACATTTACTAACCATATCCTGCATATGCACACAGGAAACTAACGTGCTTCCAAAATAGTGCATGCATTAAATCCAGCTCTGAGTTTTAAGCTTCCTGTGTCAGTTGTTCTCAGCAATTCAGCACCCCAGACACATCTTGTTACTCTAACAGTAGGCTGATGACTAGGTCTCCACACTGACTGACCAGTTAGTATAGAAACATCATTGGTGGGTCGGAAGAGCAATATTTTTATGTATCTCTCCAAATTCAAGGCCAGGAGTATAAACCGTGGCTCTGTACATAGCTATACAGTAATGCTTCTGCTGTCTTGCCAGATACAGATATTACTGGGGAACTCCTTTCTGTGATAGACTGGAGTGTCACCCCAAGATTAATATGTTGAAAACCTCTGTCCTCAAGTGATTGCATTAGGAGGTGGGGATTTAGGGGCCATGAACTTGGAGCTCTCATGAATGAGGCTAGAGGCAAATATGTGTAGTTACCCTCCCTCTGCTCTCTGACATGTGAGAAATTAATGGAAAGAACCCATCTGCAATCAGCACATCAGTCCTCAATAGACTATTGCCAGCGTCTTAGTCTTGGATTTCTTGTCTTTCCAGAACTGCTAGGAATGAATTTATGTGGACACTGAATTGTATGCCACTATTTACTTATTTCTAGAAATTAATGCTGAATTTATATTGTAATTATAAAGAATGTACTTAATATTTTGTATTACTACCAGAAGTGGGATTGGAGACAGTATGTGATCATATTTTATCTTGCATTTTCTCATATCTTTTTAAACTATCACAGTTTGTTCTATTTTGTCTTGATATCTAGAAGTTTATGCCTTTACATTCCTTTAACTAATTGTCATGTTTCAAAATTGTATGGAATTTTGTATTTCACTAAAAACTAAGAACATGGCTTTAAATAACTAGCCATATACTGCTTGGTTTATCATGATTTTTCTTCTATTGTCCTCTGTATTCAGTTTTTATTTATTTATTTAAAGATACAAGATTTTAGAACAGATTTTGGTGCACAGAAAAATTAAACAGAAAGTATAGAATTCCCATAGACTCTTTCTTCTTACATATTCACAGTCTTTTCCACTATCAATTCCCTAAACCAGAGTAATATGTTTGTCATATTTGAATGTGCTTAACTCTAAACAGTACATATATTAACACTCCCTCATGGTTCAGGAAATATCACAGAAGAAGCAGAAAGAATGTCAAAGCAGAAAGATGGGGAGGAGTGTTGTGAAATGCTCTCTTTTAGACATGATGTAGTTATGCTACACATGGACTCACAACAGTTAGGGTCACTGTGCAAGACCTGTGCAAGATCAAGCTAGCCAAAATTTTAGCATAGATGGGCTAGATTAACTTATTGTCTATTGGTAGTTGTTGGGGGAGGTTAAGAGAGACACTATTTTTGAGAATGAGGTTGCTGGTAGGATTCCTATACCCAAAGGGGTGGCATCGCATCCATGTACACTTGGGCAGCACTCACTGTACTTAGTGGGCTATAAAAAAATGAAAGACATCAAGTCAGGAGGAGGACTGTTGACTGAGACATGGGGTTAGTTGGAATGGGAAGTAGGGAGTGGACATCATATCTCATTGTATATACATATGAAATTCTCAAGGATGAAGAAAAAGTTTAAATTCTTTATAAAAAACCATTTACTGACACATGAAATTCTGAAATCCACATTATGATCACTCCTGTACATTTGTTGAACTCGACAAATGTATAATGGCATATATTAACTATTGCAACACCATTCAGAACTACTTTGTGGCATAAGGATCACCTATGCTCTGCCCATTTTCCTCCTCTAACTCTAACCTAAATGAAAGCTGGATGGCCATTCTATTTTTAATTTTTTGAGGAGCATACTTGCTATTTTTCATAATTTCTCAACTAACTTAAATTCTTACCAACTTGTGTGTAAGAGTTGTTTCTTTCCACAGACTCACTAACCAATGCTCAACAATAATTATTCTAATACCTGTGACATATTTCATTGTGATATTAACTTACATTTCTCTTATTATAAGTGCTATTAACCACTCGGGTTAATTTCAGAGTAATTTTTTTATCTGAATGTGTAATTGGTAGTTTTTTGTTTTGTTTTGTTCTTTTTTTAAAAAACAAGTTCTCACTATGTAGCTCTGGCTGTCTTGGAACTCACTGTGTAGAGCAGGCTGGTCTCAACTCACTGAAATCCACTTGCTCCTGCCTCCCAAGTGCTGGGGTTAAAGGTGTGTGCTTTTATGCCTGGCTATGATTGATGGTTTTAAGAAATCCTAAATAACCTAAGAAACTTTTGTGGTTTTTTTGATGCATGCCATATTTTTAAAAGTAAATTTTGACTTTTATTTCAATACTGGAATTTTTTAATATTTAAAAATCAAGATTAATGTAAGTTTCAAGTACTGAGATTAGTTCCTCAACAATATTCAGTTCTTTCTTTCTTCTTCCTTCTTTCTTCAACCCTCAATCTATTGGTATTTATTTATAGAAGGAATCATGTTACTTTTTAAAACAATTTCCTACTCTTGATTCGTCTTTTATCCCCCATTTCAATACAGTGTGTTAATTTGTATTTTGTATTTTCTGTTAGATGAAAATTCTGTAAGATTGACACTTGCTATTTCTAAGAAGATAACTCACAGGTAGATCTGTGTTATTCCCTTAGCATGAAGCCTGATGTCTGATTGTTACTTCTCTGGTGACTTTAGTAGCAGTTTACGTACATTAGAGCAGTTTATTATGGCAGAAATCAAAATCAGCTAAGAGGTGTGGACAGGGTATGGAATAGGTTGGAGGGAGAAGAAACCTTGTAAATTCTAGGACTACTTGTTTAGAGTGATACTTGTGAAATTAGTCACATTAATATTTCATCCTGACCACAATTGGAGTCCCCTGGGGTTAGTAGAGTCCCAGAGTGAGTGAATGTCACATGAGCTTGTTTCATTTCAGTGACCTGCCCTCCAGAAAAGCTTCTATGGAAAATCATAAAAATGGGGTTTTATGAGAAAGAGGGAAAACTAATTTGTCTAGACATCTATCTTGGTGTGTGATCTTAGGCATAGAGGAAAAATGAGGCTAAGGTCATACAACCTATCTTAAAGTAAATGGAAAAGATACAGACAATAATACATTATATTAATTTTACAGACAATACCATGACATTTGTACCAAGAATGCCAAAGAGAATAAGAATAAGGTACAATATTAGAGTCAAGAGATAATATGAAGGAATTATCAATTATAATAACAATGTTTTTTGAGTGAAGAATGAATGTTGAGACGGAATAAGTAGTGATGGAATCACGTGGGGTACATATGGAGAAACATTTTGTGGTTCTTGGATCACAGAAGTATGTGACAGAAATTGTAATTCATTTTGTGAGCACTTGGAGGATCTGTTTTTGAGACAATAACAAAAGAGGATCTCCATTATACACCTCAGAATCAGCCTTTGTGATTCATCAACAAAAGAGGGTGAGTAGACTGGAAATACAATTCAGATTAACAAGGCCCCAAAGAGATCCCTTGCATAATGTTCAGATACTGATGAAACAGTAGAGACATAGTATGTCTATTGATGTTTTCATGGAAAAGGAGCAAAAGATAATCAGGTTAGGTTGAGACCCTCTCATGTCCCTTCTTTTATGACTCTAGTTATTCTCAAAGAACTAGTTACGTCAAGAGATCAGAAATTTTTTTTTAACTTTATTTTTATTTATTCTTTGTACCTTTCACATTATGCATATCAATATCATTCATTTCTTGCTGCCGAGTATCTGCCCTCTATCCTTGCAGCCTCCTCCCCCCAATAAAATTTAAGAGAAAAAAGAAAAAAGAAAAAAGAAAAAATGGGGAAAATCTCATCATGGAAGCTGTAGTGTGACGTAGTGAGTCATGGAATAAACCCTTTTGTCCATATATCTTTACTTGTAAGTGTTCATTGCAGAGAGTCATTGCTCTGGTTTGAGGCCTCTGGTTTCTTCAAAACTATTGACTCTGGGCCTTTACTGAAGTTCTTCTTGGTTATCCTGCTGTTGCCCTTGTGTTGTGGAAATCCTGCAGGTTTGGGTCTATAGGGAGGGCTGACCAACTCTGCAACCACCCAGGCCCAGAATCAGGGTTATAGGTTGACACACCCCAACATCCACCCCTTCTGTGATCTGCTGGAGCTTGTGAAGAGATCAGCAATTCCTAGTATCTGCATTCTATTTCCTCCTTTTCATATTTGTTTAGTTTATTGACTTGAGATGTTCCAGTGCTGTCTATGTGGGTCTCTTTGTCTCTCCTAAAGAGCTCTCTCTCCCCCCACCCCCTGCTTCTCTCCTTCCTTCCCTCCAGGTTTCCTGAATGGAACCCATTGAGCTCAGGATCTTGTGGAACAATGATGAGGATGAGAAATAGGAACAGTATAGAAGTGAGTCTGTGAAATCAGCCCATAAGAACACCATTCCTCCTTCTCCCTCTTATTGATATGAGTGAGTACAATAACATCATTATGTTTTTAAAAATAGTTTTGCTCTGCTTGAAATAAAATGAATGCCTTGTTAGTACATTCTTATCTTAATAGGGGACAAATAACAGTTTTGTAGCTTTTCTCTTGGTGACTATGGTCATTCGCCTCATCCTCATGAAGGAAGTGAGTTCATATCTTTTCCTTCCTGCACTCTCTTTTGTTTCCATCTACACCTCCATGTTGACATTTGTGTGGCTCTATTTTGAAAGAGTTGCTGTATCATAATATATATGTATAGTTTGAGTTACAGCCACTGATATGGAAAGATAAAGGAAAAAATAAAGACAAAAGAATAAACATTGGAAAATGTTAAGTTTTCTTGATCATTACAATTGCTACTTTATAGATAATTTCCACCAATTAAAAATAGTCTGGAAAACTATGAATGAGAGATATAGGAAACCCAAAGTCCAACCATGCAAATGGGGGTGAACTTAGGAAAAATATGACAGATGCTTAAAAAGCCCAGTAATGTGAAAGTCTGTGACAAAATACAATGTAAGCATCCCCCCCCCCCCGATATCAGAGAATTTAAAAGGCAATCAATTTTTAAATTATTCAGGACAAAGGTCCCCAACTAATGGATCTGATCATATAATCCTTTTGTGACTGACTTCCTGTGGTAGACAGTCACCTTAAGGAATCAGCTGTAGCTGAGATGGCTTTGGCGTTGTGTTTACCTTTTGTATATGTTCTTCCATCTGTTTAGAGATTTCAACAAAACAAATGCAAAATACACAACACTAAGTATAAAGTATGGAAAATCATTATCAATTGTGAAACTTAGTGGATTTTTAATAGATAAAGAAAGTACCAATAAGATAACCACATCTTTAACATACCAGCAAAGGATTGCAACAGAAGAGAATGTTACCTTCCAGGAACAAACTGTATCCCAGAAGCAGCCAGTACAGGAGGAGGTGGGAGGGAGATTGGGACAAGGCTGTGGGGTATAGGTGTACTGACCAAAGTGAATGTGTCCCTACAGTGCAAACCCACCCAGAATTCTTTATGCACTCTTCTCTTCTCTTTACCTTAAAACAAAGCTCAGGCCATGATAGCTAATCATCTTATCCCGATGAAAACTTGAAATTTTTCTTTAAAAAGAGAAAGTTATGACTATTAATTTGGGTGTTATATCTCAAAGAAAGCCCCCAATATTAGCTGGGATGTAGAATAAAGGCAATAGTTTCATGTGATCAGGTAATATACATTCTCATTCCTGGGACAGAGCACCATGGATTTTTGACAAAAGCTATGTAGAACAAACAAAATGAAGGTGTGTGTGTACACACACACACACATACACACACACACACACACACACACACACACACACACACACACACACACACACACATACACACACACACACACACACACACACACACACACACACACACACACACACAACTGGCAAACCAGCAGCATAAAAGAAAACACCCAACATTTAAAGAACCACATAACTGATGCAAGAATAAGTCAATCTCTCAAGACATCAAGGGATGTACAAAGACATGCATTCTCAATTCCACTTTTCTTTATAGCTTAATATAATCCAACTGCAAATGTATATGGTATTTTTACTATCCGTTTATCTCTTTATGGACATCTAGGCTATTTCCATCTCTTTGCTATTGTGACTAGAGCAACACTAAGCATGGATGTGTAGGTATCCCTGTGGTAGGATATGGAGTCTTTTGAGTGTATATCTGGAGCCATAATGAAATTAAAACTATGTTCAATAAAGAAAATTTCTTAAAATAAAATTTAAAAATGTGTGCTTTCAGAACTGTTCCCATACTAAAATAATATGGAACAGTAAAGGAAAATAAAACAATGAGCTCATGAGAAAACAAACAGGATTTCAAGAACAAAATAAATGTCAATTTTAGGAATACAACTCAAGATATACCTAGAAAAATGGAGAAAAAAATATATATCAGAATGACTTAAGGACCGATTATCAAGAGTTTTAGAACACTTGCTAGGGAAAAATTTAAGAAATTTTTTATAAGAAACTTTTTCAGAATTGAAGAGGGGCACACACCTTTAAATTTAACATTCTCATATTCACTCACCACAGATTTACTGAAAATACTACATGAAGCAATATGTATAGAGTTCAGAGATGCATAGGATAAACACTCTAAAATAATACCAGGAATAAACTTAGAAAAGGAATGGAAGACTGACTAGAAGCAAACTTATTAAAATCAATTTTAGATAAGAAATAAAAAGTAATAGTTTTAACCATCAGGTGTGAATTCTTATATAATGAAAATACTTTTGACACTCAAAGACTGAGAACATCTGCTACCATTGTTATATTATTTAAAGTTTTGTGAATACATACAATAAAGCATATGAAGCAAAAAAATCAAAGAACTAAAATGATTATTAAAGACTGAGGAAAGGGGAAGAGTGAGATACTTAAAAAGGATGAAATTTTGCCGGGCGGTGGTGGTGCACGCCTTTAATCCCAGCACTCAGGAGGCAGAGGCAGGCGGATCTCTGTGAGTTTAAGGCCAGCCTGGGCTACCAAGTGAGTTCCAGGAAAGGCGCAAAGCTACACAGAGAAACCCTGTCTTGAAAAACCAAAAAAAAAAGGATGAAATTTCAACCTTTTTAGAAGGCTAAAAGAGATCTTAAGTTGATTACACACAAACACAAACATCAAATGCATGTGTATAAGTTGTCAGCGTATTGTCCAGAAGCATGGAAGTCCAGACCACTGAGAACCCGAGACTAAACACAGAGGCAGGCAAGCCTAGGGTAAGGTCCCTTTGATCTTTTGTTCTTCAACAGTTACATTTACTATAAAATGATTTTTCTCATACTTAGTTATGAACCTATTATGTTATCCAAATGTCTTTTTTTGTAAAATAGTATAGAAAGGTCGGTGTACTTCTTTCCTGTTTGAATTGAACTTTTGACTTGAAAAGATGTGAGAATCCAATCCTGTGGGGAAAAAAGTCATTAATAAAGTCAGAGCTTATTCTACTCATCTACTCATGTCCTAAATAAGTTTAGTTGATTTAATGGAACATAACACAGTTTCCAGAAGAACAAAACTGAGTTTCTTGATGCTCTGAGTTAGAACAAGATCTTCACTCCAGAGTTGCTTATCTGTATTTTTAAGGTTTATGAAAGAATTTTTAATTAGCAAGCACAGGTTTCACTAAGGTACCCAATTACCCCATCTGGGATGCAGATGTTTGTGATGAGGTTGAGCTTTGACATCTTTCTCTTCTTTTTCCAGTTCCAATCTTACATCTTTGCAGGCGATGTAGAGCATGACTTATGGCCACTAAAAACAGGACAGAAGTGACTGAATTTGTGTTGTTGGGCTTGTCCAGCAGGCCAGAGATGCAGCCAGTTATTTTTGGAGTTGTCCTTGTCATGTACCTGATGGCAGTTATGGGCAATACCCTACTAATACTTGTTGCTTGCTCAGACCCCAAGCTTCAGACCCCCATGTATTTCCTTCTCAGCCAGCTTTCCTTGATTGACATATCTCTAACAACCATCACGGTTCCTCAGATGCTGGTGCACACATTGTCTGTGGATAGAAGTATTTCCTATAACTGCTGTATGGTACAGCTGTTCTTCTTTATGGCAGTGGGCAGCATGGAAGTTCACTTGCTGGCTGCCATGGCATATGACCGCTATGTTGCCATCTGTGACCCTTTAAGATACTCTGCCATTGTCAGCCATAGCCTCTGTCTGAGAATAACATTGACCTCATGGGTGGTGGTCAGCCTTAACAGTCTCCTGTACAGTGTGCTGGTCACTCGTTTAACCTTCTGTGGCAACCAGGTCACTCACTTCTTCTGTGACATCACTCCTCTGCTGAAGCTCTCCTGTACTCGACCACTGGTCAATGAAATGTTAATCTTCACTGAGGGTGTAGCTGTGGTGGTCAGCCCCTTCTTCTTCATTTTTGGCTCCTATGTCTGCATAGGTGTTGCCATAGCTCGAATGCACTCAGTTGCTGCCCTGCAGAAAGCTCTGTCTACCTGCGGCTCTCATGTCCTTGTTGTAACGTTTCTATTTGGTTCTTTGGTTCACATGTACCTCAAACCATCATCTAACTACAACCTAAAACAAGACCGCCAAGTTGCCATCTTCTACACGCTCATTGCTCCTATGTTAAATCCTGTCATCTACAGCCTCAGGAACCAGGAAGTTAAAGGAGCTCTTTGGAGGCTTTTTAGGAAACTGCATCTCAGGAAACTTCCAGCCTGAGGAAGTTCTCTCTCAGGAAAACAAAGAATGCCAGCACACCTCCTGAGAAGCAAGGGTTAGTCTGAAAACACTGCAGATAGGTGAGGTGATCATATTCCTGTGGAATAATCTTTGCTATCAACACCCTCTTGGATGGATTAGGAAAGAAGTGGATTTCTGAGTAGATGGTTCTGGACTCTTTTGACTGACTAAGAATCTCATCTCATTGGGAGTATTCTTTAATATTCTCAATGAGAATATTCTTTAAAATCATTAAACCCAAATGTTTTTTTCTTATGTAGCATGTAACCTGGAGAATACTAAGGCAATTTATTAAATCAGTGTGGCAATCAGAACTCTCATCATTTTAGTGGTGGTTTTCCAAATACTGTCTTTCAGAGAATAACTGATGCAAATTATATCTGTTACTCAGAGGAGTGAATTTTGCATAAATAATGGAATAGGTAGCACTTTCTGAATATTTTAATAATCTCTTTTTCCAACAACCTGTCCTTTCACAGTAAAAACATGTCAAATGCTTGTAGTGACTGAATTATTCCATTTTTATCTGTTTTCTGCTCCATAGAATGTAGTATAGGTCACTGATAACAAAATGCAGAGAATAGTGACTATGGAGTACTCAGCCCCAACTAACATATCTACAACACAACCTGTACATGGAGGGTTCAGGGAAAATCACAGAAGAGGGGACTAGACAAACTGTAAGGGCCAGAGGATCAGGAGATAATATCTTCTAGACATGACAGGAAAGCTGTACCACAAAGCCTTAACAGCAAGGTTTCCTAAACAAGTCTGGCATAATCACTAAAATGCCAAAGTGGATGGAGATGAGTGAAATTTCATAAGGCCACAGCCATATATGAAGAGATGCAGAGATGTTCATGTATGAGTTCCTTTATTGGTTATCCAAACTCAAGTGGTCATCCCTAAATAAGTGTGAATATAAGTGACACCAAATGGACTCAGGGGATTATCTATCTATCTATCTATCTATCTATCTATCTATCTATCTATCTAT
>CABHPP010145564.1:0-21922 GCA_902168425.1 Peromyscus attwateri
ACTCCTGTACTTTCCTCCTACAGGTCTCAGAAAGGTAAACATAAACATGTATGTGCTTCTCCATGGGAAGAATAATCATTTTTAATTTAGTACTTGCTGAATTCTCAGAATCAGATCATTTACTAAATAATCTTAGCAAATGCAAACTCTATGCTATTCAAACTTACAACAAGGACACCCAGAAGAACAAAGGAACACAAAGCAAGGCTTGAGTGGACATATAAATAAAAGAGGGCAGGGGCACACCAAACAAAAGAACAACAACTTTATTTTGGTAAAATTGTGCTGTCACTATGAAAAAACAAACAGGAATCTGATGTTCTGTTTCTAATTGAATGGTAAACTAACAGTATTACCAACTGGATTTTCAACTCCCAATTTTAACTCACTTATAGAGTTTTCTGAACTGTAGCTAGAATGCCTATTCAGCTGGAACAAAAGAAAAGCCAACAATGACCATCATAATACCTATACTTCCTAGACTCCCTTGCAGCTAAGATCTGATTGCACTCTCCCTAAGAGACTTAGAGAACATGAGCAGCACCAAGTAGAGGCTAGAGGAGCAGAGATACCTTGGCAATCCTGGTGACAAAGGTGCTCTTTACTCCTCCAGTGCCATGGGTGCTCAAGTACCATGGTGTTGATGAGGTTTTTATATATCTATATTGTATCATTTTCAAAAAACTTCCCAGTGCCTGTGGCAGCAAAGAGTTTTTATACCTGTATATTTTACAGTATCTCCTCTAGAACAAACATCACGATTTTCTTTTAGAAGCAAAAGAAAAAATACTCCTTTGCCAGTGAATGGTGGATGGGCGTTTCCTCTCTTGTCTCAAATATTGCTCTTAAACATGCAACAAAAAACTGGAAAATAGCAAGTGGATAAATATACCACACACACACAGAGTCACACACACACTCATCTCCTTGAAGGTCCTCAGTGATCTAACCTACCTAGAGTACTAGCCTATGCCTCATCTTTATGCCTTTGCTGAACATTTGGCCGTTTTCCTTCACCCTGTTCTGAAGACAGCTTTGTCCCCTCCCTCCAGCCCCTCATGCAGGCCCTTCCACAGTAGATACAGTGTGTGTCAGCCATTTCTCCAGACTTTCCCCTCCTCAGAGTTGAGAATGCTGCGGTGCTTTGCAATCTCCATTTTCTAATGCATTCCAGAAAAGTTACAATTACAGTTCCGTAGATTGCCTGGATTCTTTGTCTTGCTAAGGTGGGAATGATAGCTTTTTCAACTATCTTTATCATAAGCAGAAGCTAAATTCTGTCTTAGATATTCAATACGAGTGGTCAGGAGTTTGGTTCACTTCCTCAAAGGCGATCAAAGCATCCATACTCCCAAAGTCCCAGAAGTGAAATATTTGATCATTCACCAAACACTGCTGAGAAATCTACACTTAGATGCTGATCAGTGTCCTTCATCTGAACTGATTAGAAGTTTAGTTATTTTTTAAGATTTGTGAAATATTTACAAACAACATAATGAGTCGTCTTGGGAATGAGACACAAACCCAAGCACAAACTTTGATTAGGCTTTATATACACTTTCTCCAATGGCCTGAAAATGATTTTGTACAGTATTTTCAGAATGTCACTGTTTTGCCTGTGACCTGTCAGGGGTGGAATTTTTTCACCGCGATGTTCTGTCAGCACTCAAAATGTTTTGGACTTCAGAGCTTGGCCTTAGATTTTTCAGCTTGGGGTCCTCTGCCTACATTCGCATGTCACTATGTAAAGAGCGGAGGGGACAAAGATGAGTGAGGCACGGTCTTTGTTCTCATTGCCGCTAATCTAAAAGGAATTAAGGTACATAAACAAGTCTAAGGCAGTGTGGTGAATGTCATCATGAGAACGAGTGAGGGACACCATGGGAGCATGGATCTGAATAAATGGGACCCAGAAACAATGCTGAGGTATAATTGTTTGCCATATGTCCTAGTTGGCTTTCCGTTGCTATGATAATGTCATGACCAAAAGCAACTTGGAGAAGAGAGGGTTTATTTCCTATTACACCCTACAGCAGCGGTTCTCAACCTGGGGGTCACAAGCATCGGAAAACACGTATTTCCGACGGTCTTAGAAGCCCCCAACCATAAGTTTATTTTTGTTGCTGCTTCCTAACTGTAATCTTACTACTGAGCAGGATCTCAATTCCTAAGACCATAGAAAATGTGCGTCTCCCAATGTCGTGACCCAGAGGCTGAGAACCCCTGCCCCTATGGTCAAGCATAAAGGGAAGTCAGGGTAGGATCTCAAGCAGGACCCTGGAGGTAGGAACTGAAGCAGAGGCCATGGAGGAATGTTCGCTGTTGGCTTGCTCCCCATGCCTTGCTCAGCTACCTTTCTTATCCAACCTCAGGAGCGGCATCCCTGAAAATGATCTGAATCTTCTCACATCATCATTAATCCAGACAGTGTCCTACAAACCTGTCTACAGACCAGTGTAATGGAGGCAATTCCCCGATAGAAGGCTCCTTTTCCACGTGACTCTAGCTTCCTTCAAACTGACAAAAACAAAACAAAACAAAACAAAACAAAACAAAACAAAACAGCATGCTCCAGCAATTTTAATAAGAATTTTCCTGATTGAAAAGGTTGTATAGTATTCGCTGTCTAGGTCTAGGAAGCCAGGCTGGTCTCAGCCGTTGTCTCCTCTGAGCCTGAGTCCCCCGGTTGACATTAACCCCTCTGTAGGTTAGCAGGTCCTGGGACTACAGTAGTAACGACAGGGACTCTGACATTTCAACCTGACTAAGGCGTATTTTTCTATGAGGAGAGTTTTGTCATCCGTATCTCAGAGGCTGTGTTTTACAGTTTCCCTGTCTGTATTTATCTGAGCCTTAGGTATTCTGTGTTGCACACTAAGTGTGTAGCTGTCTTACTTTTAGTTCCTGGGAGTGTGTGTGTGTGAGAGCTTCAGTCTGAAAAGAGCAGTGACTATGCAGGACCCAAGCTCTCCTATTTCGGTCTCTTAAGTGGAGTCCAGACAGTACAACACGTCAGCACCAGGCCCCAGAATAGCACAGCCCAAACAGGCTTGCTAGAACAAGATGCCCAGAGGAGCATGGGACACGAGTCAAAATTTGTTCCTGATGGTCAGAGGAGAATCGATGGCAGACTGAGTTCAGACAGCATCCTTATCAGAAGATCAGTAGGATAATGCAATTTTAAAAGTTAAAACAAAAAAAAAATATTCCTTTTCTTCAACTGCTTGCTTTATAAAGAGGTCGACAAAGACAGAAAGAACCAGCCTATAAGTGAAAGAAATATCACAGCTGAGTCAGGTATGGTAACACACTTAAAATCCCAACACTTGGGAGGCTGAAGCAGGAGAATTGTGAGTTCAAGGCCAGCCTGGGCTATCTAGCAAGATGATGTCTCAAAAAAAAAAAAAGTGGTAGATGAAAAAGGGGAGGGGAAGGAAATGAAGAAGGAAGAAGGCAGAGGAAGGAGGGGGTGGGGAGGATGAAAGAAGGCCCCACAATCTGGTCTGCATATGCCAACGTATTCCCCAGTATTTCAGGGCCAACCAGAGCAAAGATGGGTGTCCTGAGCCCAGAAGTATGTTAATTACACATGCTATTTACACAGCCAGCTCATTCTGGGTTATCTCAGGGTCAAGGTTTCTGTTTTTCTGACTTTTCACACAACTGAGAAGTTAAAACATTGTCAACATTTGTCAGACAAGACGTAAAATATCTTGGTATAGTTACATATCCAATATCTATTTACATATTAAAGTCTTTAAAAATAACAACGCCTGAATTAAGTAGTTTTTTTTTTTCTTAATAGAAATAGCCCTTCATATCCTGTATTTCTAGCACACAGCAGGTGTTTTCTGTTGTTTTGTCTCTCAGTTCTGATATTTTTATTTTTCTGGCAAAAACAATGTCACCGTATTACACAGTTTGAATCCAAGTATCATTGCCTAATTCTCGTCCTCACATGGTGGACAGGCGACTTCTCAGTGGTCCTTTATGTTGATGCCCTTCTTTGAGCTTTAGTGCCTTGAAAGTGGTTTAAAGCAAACTGGTGTTTGCATCTCGTGGGAAACTTGCCCTTCATTGTATAAGGGCCAGAATATTCCACTGCACAAGGTTGTCTGCCCAGCACACCCATCTTCATGATAATCCTTGTGCAAAGGCAGCTGGCTGTACCACATGGGTGTTCTGGAAATGTGGCTTGCAGAATCTTTGAAGAACCGTAACGATAAAAGCATGTGTTTTCCCAAAAGTTACAAGCCATGCAGTTTCTTTACAGTGATACTTTTAGTAGTAGGACTACACTGGAGGCAATTACAAATTATAATATACCATAGCTTTCAGACAATTATGTATTTTACTGCAGATATTTTAATATCATTTACCTATATTATATAATATAGTTTTAATATAAATTACCTATAACATTATGCAATATAATTTGAATTTAATTTACCTAGAATTTAATTTCATTATAACATACTATGCCAAATAATTTTAGTAGAATGTGACATAATACAATAAATGCTCACACACATAAGGAGGGGGACAGAGAGATTGAATGTTTGGGGCAAATCCTAAAACAGAAATTCTGAGAAGCGTTCTAAGTGGTAACAAAGAAGTATCCCTTTTTTTCTCACTGGTAACACATTTATTCAGAATTTTACTTTTTTCCACTTTGTATAAGGGTGCTCGACTCTCATCTGTGAGGCAGACAAGGGGAAACTGATAGCAGAGTTAATCGATGAAAAGATCACTACCAGATTTAGTGGGGACAGAAGCGTCTTGAATTTGATTGTAAGAAAACTGAATTATGAATGATATAAATGTGTGATTTACTGCCCCAGAGGCTGAGTAGGGCTGTGCGGCTGTAACCACCCAGATAAGTCAGACAAAACCAGGATTATTTGAGTCTGGATTTTATCCAGTGAATTCTGTCAATCATTTCCTTCACTTTGGCAAGCAGCAGACTGCTCTGGAGACAGTTCTGGGAATCACACACAGGGTCAGGAGGAAACATTAAAATCAAGGCCAGTTCTGCGCATTGGCCACCAGAGAGCGCTATTGTTCTCTGTATGTGTTGCCAAGAGTCCTCAGAGTATTAAACCATAGGAAGCCTGAGGCAAACACACAACCACCTCACAGGGTATGTGTAGTAGGTCAGAGATGTGCCCATGCTTATCTTGTTCTAAATGGCATCTCTGCTGCCAGCCACCATGCCAACAGAAAATCAGCCCGCATGCTGAGTAGTGGGGTGTGTGGAAGGTCTCTTCCTTCAGCACTTTGGTCTATTCCATTAAGTCTCTGCCTATGAGTTGAGCTCTCAATCCCTAACTGTGAGCATACTATTGTAAGCCCACGGGTCTTTTTCTAGTGTTAAGCTATCAGACATTAATGGTTACCCTCGACTCATAAATTTGGGGGTGATTTATTCAATCTCAAGAAAGGAAAATAAGCTGTCAAAAATTTACAAAGAGGAAGAAAAATTCTGTTCCTGTGATAAACTACTCTACATGTGCATGAGCGCACGCACACACCCACACATGCACACATGCACAGACACCCACACACTCACCTGTGAGCACACACAACACACACACACACACACACACACATACACACACACACACACACACACACACACACACACACACACCTGTATGGCCCTTTGCACTGAGTTCCTCTGCCGACTACACAGTGGTTCCACAGGTTTGTTTGTGAAAAGACATTTCCGATGCCTACAGGATAGCCCTAGACATTTCCTAGAAGGACAGAAAAACAGCCTATAGAAGTTCTGCAGTGGGGGAGAATGAGCCCTAACTTTGCCTGACTTCCTGGCCTATAGAACTCACGTTCCCTACAATGCTGACAGAAGTCATAGCTACTGACATGTGGAACTTCTGCAATAAGACGGAGCCACACGTGGCTGTGCATCTGCCTCCCAGGAGAAGCCCATTCATCTTCTCTGGCTCAGTGTTTGCCCTCCTCTAAGACAAACACACACATACCCTCTGAGTACTTTCTGCTTCCCTATGTTTCAATACTATTTTCTGAAAAACTAGATAGATAATTACTTTCAGTCTCAAAAAATGGATTACACATGACTTACACTGTGCTGGGCTATGTAGTAACACATGCCTATGTATAATGCTGGTTTCCACAGAGCCTCTTTCTCACAATAATCTGGTCCACCTGCCGTTCTTCCTTCTCGGTTCCTGCTGTTGCTGTACCACAGCTTATGATACCCACTGCCCTGAGCAGTTATCACTGGGAATCATATGTCTCATGTGTATTCTCCCATGTACTGTGTTGCATGCTCATTTTGTTTATGGCTCTTTTCCTGAAAGCCCTAATAATGGAAAGAGTTCTTTATGTGGCTTCAGAAAAGGACAGTTTCAAGGGAGCCGTGTCCTAGTGAGCCTGAGCTGATGACCCTTTCTGGAGAAATCAATAAGATGGGATTGACCTCTCCCACGGCCCCCTCCCTGAACACATCTCCAAAAATCTAGGAGGAGAGCTCATGACTTCAAACCCAAGCTTTTCTCATCCTCTTACACACACAGAGTGGGGCAAACCTACTCCCTCTCATTCAACACAAGCCCACAACTGACCCACTCTGGCCAGGCTCCTAGCGGACGGTCACTTCAGATGGCTCTCGATTCCAGCACAGTCTTGTTGAGCCTTCTCTGAAAAGGACATATGGTCTAGGGCACACTCACATAGCCAGTTCACAAAACTCAGCTTTGCCTGTCCTGGTACTCAACAGGCTAGATCACAAAGAGCAGGTGATGAGAAGTTAGGATAATGGTGGAGGCTTTCCTTAGTTTTGTGGGTTAGTGGTCCATCATACCAGCTGGTTATTACCCATTGTGCCAGGGGCTGACCCATAGCAAGGAGCCTTAATACAGGACTTTACTCATTGATGTGATAGAATCCATGTGGATGACCTCTCCCTGATGAGACCACCAAGTCGGGCAGAGAGTCCATCTTTTCATTTTGTTTCTTTTTTTTCCTCATCACTGTTATAGAGCACCTCCACACTCCCCATCTCTAGCACCCCAAATCTCAGCTGTTACTTTTCTTCACTCGCAGCCTCTTCTAGCTGCCCATATCCAACCCTCCTTCCTCCAGCGCATCCTCCAGTCTTTGCTAAAAATGTCATCTCTGCAAAGACGTTTCCTTATGCCTTATTTAAATCTGCAGGCTGGGGCCCCTGCCTCTGTAGCACCTAACCACACCACGTTCACACCATCTGACATGCAAGGTATTTTCACTTGTCCATTGCCAGTTCCTCGCTAGGAAGCAAGATCCACAAGGGAGTGTTTGTCTGTTTTGTACACTACTGCATCCTCAATGCTTACAGAATTGCCTGACATGTAATCAACACTCAATAAATGCGTGTTGAATGAATACATAAAGTATTTAACAGAGCATGTTCCCAAGTCTGGGCGGTAGAGGAATACTTGTTAACTTGAGTCACCCTAGCTGTTCAGGAAAACGGAAGTCAAAAGTCACTTACGGAGGGAAACCTAAGAGCCTTCAGTAGCTTAGCCGCTGCTAAAAATCTACAGAACGTGTACAAATGAGATTTTCCTGGGTTGCGAAATAAGCCAAGAATGCTTTGATACGAAGTCCTTCAGAAACTGAGTCACAGAAGATTCTGGAAGCTGAGCTTAAGGATGGTCAGCTGAAGATTTCAAAACCACCTGACCCACAGCATTGTCTTCCATGGCGCCAGGCATCTAAGTGTCTGTAGCTGAAAGGACTTTGGTAAGAACAACAGCAAAAGCCGCATGTAACGAGACAGTGGCGACCTGCGACGTCCAGCTTGTTAGACACAGACTGTTTAGTGGAACGGCGCTTCGTAATAGTAATTATTCCTAATATTCCCTTTTCATTTTACGGATGGAAGTAGCAGGTAGGAATTGTCCAGTTTACTCCATGTTTGACACTGAAGAATGTTTGCATATTAACATGTACTCTTGTTTTCTGTCTTTGCGCTTTGAAATCTGGGGCCTTTGCTGGCTCTCAGGGACTGCTCACCCCAGCTTGGCACATGACTCCCCATGAAAGCCCAGTGCAAATGAGACGACTCAAATCCCCTTATGTGTGAGCTGTCAGATTTGGCTCCTAGTCTGTTCTAGTCACTCCTCAACCAGCTACCAAGCAAAGAACAATATGGAGCCTGGTGAAATGGCCTAACCTAGCCAACACAAGCCTGCTTGCCCTGCCTCTCCAAATCCTGCTCATCCCATGAGCACTGTAGCAGAGGCCCTCACCCATGTTTCTCTTGTTCCCTCCTCTGCCTCCTGGCCCACTGGAGCTTCTCCCTGTGGATACCCATGTGTGACATGTCCCATCCTTTGGCTGTCTGGGAGGAGTAGATTATCTTTTCAAAGGGAGTTGTGTATCTGTTATTCTCTTCTTATCAGGCCTCAATAATAACAAAAGGTATGTTTGAGGATTGTGTGGAGGAAGAGAAGTTAACTTTTGCTTTTTAGAGTCTTTTATAATGTGGTCTGGATATATGCGTGATGAGAATCGGGACCAAGTTGATCAGGATGAGTGAGTCTCTTGTACTTTCAAGATGAAGAGGAGAGAGTATATGGTAACAAACCAGGACTCGGTGGGAGGGCTTCAAGAGCATCCACTGTGCGTCCACTGCCTTACCTGTTGTTATCTGGGGTAATAGGGCTGGGAGGCAGCTTTGGGCACCTACGACTACAGGCAAACCTTCATCCTCCTTCTCTGGAGTTGCAGATTGCCAACCTCAGACATTTCTGTAATACACATCAAAAAGTTTTGAGGTGGCTATTGTCACTAAAGATACGACAAATGAGATTCAAAGGTATTAAGACGATGCAACTCATAAGCCAATGGTGTAAATGACGGCACTGTCTGCCACACTTCATTAGTGCATTTCACGTGACTACTTACTTACAATTTGCCTTAAAATTTGTTAACACAACAAGTCAAGTGTACAAAATAAAATATAAAGCCACAAAATATCCCTAAAGACATATAATGTGAAAACTGCAGCCTCTTGCCTATTCCCAACCTTCCATTACCCTGTTCCTTGGGAGAAACACCCATTACACTTTTAGGTGATGCCTCAAACAGGAAGATACACACACATGTATACACACACACATACATGTGTACACATATATACACAGAATTCAACACATGTATACATATATACACATATACATGTTTACACATACATATACACAAATATATACACAGAGACGACACACACACACACACACACACACACACACACACACACAAATGCTATGGAGAAAATGAATGTCTATGAGAAGAAGGAATTCTAATGTCCAACTAGCAGAACTACAACAAATAAGGATTGAGAAAAATGAAAATCACGGGTCTGAGGGAGGACAGAGAACAAGATGGCAAATCACCCAGTTCCCCATGCTGCCTGTCTGTGACACCATTAGCCTAAGGTAATGAAGGTGAATCTCAGGAGTGGCCAAGGTGATCTCCACTGGACAAAGGTGTGACGATAGTGCATGCAAGTGATGATGCACACAGTGATTCTCACACACACACACACACACACACACACACACACACACACATACACAGAGACAGAGACAGAGAGACAGAGACAGAGAGAGAGACAGAGAGAGAGAGAGAGAAAAAAAGACAGAGACAGAGAGAGAGAGACAGAGAGAGAGAGAGAGAAAAAAAAGACAGCGTGTTGGAACCATAGCCCCGGGTAGTTTTTGAGCCATTCATCCTACTGAATCTAGTCAGTGGTAGAGTCATCATGAATCTCACCTCAACAGACTTTTTGAAAAGAAAATATCCCCTTGACAAATCTCCTTTTGTTGATTCTCACCTCTGGCTGTATCAACACCCGTGAAGCTCCCCGAGTTCCACACTGCAGATGCATGGGGAAAATCTGCATCTCTCTTTAGTTTTATTTAACTCTGCCTTTAGTTTTAGGTACAGGTCTGGTATTAACTCACCATATAGACTGCTTTGGATAGATTATACTGATTAGCCAATGATGGAGGAGCTCTTTCTAGATTGTGGGTCCAGGTAGTGGAGGACACGTTGAAGGTTGTCAGTAGTAGAGAGAATGGCATAAAAAGTAAAATGTAGGGAACACTGTTAAAAGTGAAAAATAGAATAATAAGCAGGACAGATAAATAGTGTGTGGTGTCCATTCTCAAGGAATAGTTATTATTAGACATGCATTTAATGTTGAGCCAGTGGAAGGAAAAGAGTAGAATGTTGAACCAGAGAATTAGTTAAACGACTTTGGAAACACCAAAAATTCTACTCCCTTGCCGATTTTGAACTAAAAGTAATTTTAAGATGTAACTTATGAGCCAGAGAGATGGCGCTATGGATAAAGGCATTTGCCATCAAGCCTAAGGACCCGATTTCCATCCCCAGGACTCACATGGTGGAAGGAGATAACTGACTCCTAAAAGCTGTCCTGTGACTTCTACATGTGTCCTGTGATATGTACCCACCTCATCCCCCCAACACATGTTCACGTGTGCATGCACACACACAGGCACACACACACACACACACACACACACACACACACACACACTAAATAAATGTAATTACAAATCAACAAAAAGGCATATCTTTTGTAGAGAATGAGAATCTTTAAAAATGATGTCATTAAAACATTCTTCTGTCCTAATATGACACAAAATGTGAACCATGAATTAAAAAAATAAGCAGAATTTAGATGTGGCCAGCAATGTGGAATCCTGATCACAACAGAGCAGAGAGAAGTCTTTTTACTACACTTGATGCAAGATTGTTGCTCCATATGGAAAAATTCAGTATTTAAATGAAAACCTCACAGTATTAACTTCATTGCCATTTACAACTTATATCGAAGTAAATTATATAATAATTTAAATATAGTTCTTATTCCAAGGTATAGTGTTGACAATTCTCACAAGTATTTCCATTGGCTTCACGAAGCAACAAGTCCAAGGTGCTCCCCACTGCTGATAACGCTGCTAGGTAACCTCAGACATAGCAAGTTCCAATTCTAGTAGACTTAGTACAAAAATCTGTGAAACCAGCTTCTCCATTTATTTCCTTCCCAGGTTTATTTTACTCTGATTATGTTTCCACGAGACATTTCTTAAAATGGGAAACAAACGACGTAATTATTTATTTAGAGACATGCCTCCCTTAGCTCTGGCAGGATAGGTTCTGAATGCCGCAGTGATGTCTGAAACCAGGCACGGTGCTGGATGCTCTGTCGACTGTGGCTTTCATCTCAGCAACCTCCATATAGGTGGTGTTGTTTGTTTCTGCTCTTTTTGGGGGACCCGCCATCCAGCTCCCAAATAAATCACACACGGAGGCTTATTCTTAATTATGAATGCCTGGCCTTAGCTTGGCTTGTTTCTGGCCAGCTTTCTTTAACTTAACTTATCCCGTATACATTTTGCCTCTGGGCTTTTCTCATTCTCTTACTTCATTGAATCTTACTCTTACTCCATGGCTGGCTGGGTAGCTGGGTGGCTGGCCCCTGGAGTCCTCCCACTTCTCTAGCTTGCTCCTCCTCTTTCTCTGTCCTGCCTCGCTATTGGCCGTTCAGCCCTTTATTAGACCATCAGGTGTTCTAGACAGGCACAGCAACACAGCTTCACAGAGTTCAACAAATGCAACATAAACAAAAGTAACACCCCTTAAAATAATGTTGTCCCACATACAGACTTTTTCCTCTCTATTTTTTATAAAGTCAAGAACATTTACCTTTTCCTACAAGGAAACTATGCAGGCTTTGGGGGTGACTATTAAAAAAAAAATCCAAGGGCTGTTTGAATGCACACACTGAAGTACCTGATACCTGAGAAGGCTGCTAGGTGACTAACGGACAGGTGGTGTATATGATATGGATGCAATGGACACGGGGTGGGGGATTCATGTTCTAGGCAGGACAGAGAAGGATGGTAGGAGGTTTCATCACACTACTCGATATGGCATGGGATTTAAAACTTACGTATATGCTTATTTCTGAAAATTTTCATTTAATGGGCTCAGACTACATTGTACCACAGGTATCAAACGATAGGAAATGAAACTCAGTGAAAGGAGACTGCTGTATTTATACATCTCAAAGTGCCAACAACACTCAGAGGTGAACTGCATAGATTATTGCGCTAACACTCAAGGTAAATTGCCTTAGGCTGTGATGTTTCTATTTTCACAAGTTGCAATTGATGTAGTACACCACATCTCATATATATGTACAATTTTTATGCACCAGCTAAAAAGGTAAGTTTTTAAAGAATGGGGGTGGGGGGAATCAATGTAAGTGGCATGTCACCTGACACCTGTCATTCTTAGTCACACAATACCAGATATCTCTCTAGAAGTAGGGGATATCTAAAATGAGGACAAAATCAAATCTGGAAAGTGTTCTTACAAGAGAGAATTTCCTTTACATACTACTCTTGTTAATT
Organism: Peromyscus attwateri; assembly: GCA_902168425.1. Lineage (NCBI taxonomy): Eukaryota > Metazoa > Chordata > Mammalia > Rodentia > Cricetidae > Peromyscus > Peromyscus attwateri. The sequence goes on from CABHPP010145564.1 coordinate 12,471, forward strand.
GTTTGAGAATCTCGTGCGATGTGTTTTGACCATACTCATCTATTCCCCAACTCCTCCCATATCTACCCCTCCCCACCCTCAACTTCCTACTCACACAGCTTTAAGATTTCTTCTTTTCTCCACACTGAGTCTAAATTTTGTGTTGGCCAATTATTCTTGAAAGTGGGACCTGCTTTGGAGTGTGGTTGACCTACCAGAGAAAATAAGAAAAAAAGCAAGTCTCCACAAGAAAATTCTAAGTCATCTTGAGGACTTTTTGCAATGTGGACTAGGTCAGGGCACATTGTAGCTTATCAGAGTGCTCAAAGGTGGCAGCTAGCTATCACCTTTCCTCTTGAGATGGAGTCTCGTTATACTTCTCTAGATGATCTTGAATCCTGGACTCAAGCAACACTTTCCTTCTGTCTGTCAACTTGTGTGACTACATGTGTGTTCTCTGGCTTTGATCTCATTTGCTGTGTCCAAACCATAACTCTAACAGAAACCATTATTATATTAGAGAACATAGTTTTCATGAAAAATTATATCTACTTGATAATGTACCATCATGTTTTCATGTTCAAATCAGAGCTGTCATTTACAGTTCATTAAACAAACAATTTTGGGAAAAGTAAGTCTAGAAATGATCTAGTACCAATGACAGATCAAGTAGAAGAAGACATCAAGCCCAATCTAATCTTTGAAGAAAGAGGTTGGAACACCTGGTTAGTAAATTGGCTCTCACCAGATGCCCAAACTTTCTCCATCACATGAATCAATTACATCAGGGGGAAGAAGGAGAACATGCCACTGTTGGTCAGTCACTGGGTATTGGTCAGTCACTGGATGCCAAGCACATCTCTTCTTGTTTCACTGCAAACCCCACCAACCCATTACACACATGTGGAAATTCAGGCTGTGGGAGGTAGAGACATTTGCCTGAGACCATAGAGATACAGAAAGTCTGAAATATGAACCTAGGTCCAGCTAGATTTTTATTGAATGTACACATTCTCACACCAAGGTATCGAAGCACCACTTTTTGTTTATATTAATGCAAAGTGAAACCTTAGTTTGTGTATGCAGATATACGTTACAGTAACTATTTACCATAAGTATTATGTTTCCTTTCTCTTTAATCCATATATGACTTACACTCATTTCTCTTTTTGTGTGAATGTTTGTGTGTCTGGCTTTCACTGGTGAATTATTCAAATAAATTCATTCTTTACACTTGGCAATTCTGATCTGGTTGTACAGGAGATGATATATAGAAAATCCTTTTATAATTAGGCCACTCTTACTCTGGGGATTTCCAGGATTCTCACCTTTTAATTAAGTCAGTAGTCTAGTGCTGCTTTTGAAATGTATTTTTACCTATAGGCATGATGAACAATTTTCTGACAATATTCTCAAGTAGAATACAATGCAAGCTTTACGTATTTTGCATAGTTTGTGCCACATATAAATGACAACTTTTTAGAAAAATATTATTATTATAAATCTAAATTAAGAGTTAATTTAGTTTACAGCCCACCAAGTCTAATGCTTCTATGCTTGGTACATTCTTTTTCTAACTGGTCTACTTACAACTACACCACCCGTTAACTGATCCTAAGAGGCATAGCCAGACTCAGTCCCCAGGAGATCATCTTTAATTTGTAACCTCACAGCCTTCCTGATGAGCATGGATTCCATGCTTTCCTTTCCCCTCAAGCCATTTCCTTTTTTTTTTTTTTTTTTTTTGCAAACTCCAATTCTGGCTCAAGCCCAAGGTTTCAAAGGAATGAGGTCACTAAATATCACTTGCCAGATCTCTCCAGCAAAGGACAATGACCAAGGACCTCATGGAAAATCTCATACAAAGCCAAAAGTCGAGTTTGTGCTAATGAGGCAGAAGTGTTGGTTACCTCGATATTATCTCTCAAAGGCAGCACAGTTACTGTCACCGCCCTGGCCAGCCCATTCCTCTTCAAGCTCTCTTGCGCAGACCCAGAGATTCCAAGTCTAGATCTGACCTCATTTTCAAGAACTTTTTTTTTTTTACCATGTACAACAGCCAGTGCCAGGCCTGAAAACTAAGACAGAAGGACATGAAGAACAATCTCGCCTTTCAATACAATGATATTAAATGTGATCTATCATCCCATGTCATCCACGTTTATTATAATGCGCTGTATTAGTAGAGATGGATTTCAGTAGACACAATGCCGTGAACTTGGAGAACATCTATCAGTTATGTGATTTCTGTTTCATTTTACCTCTGTTTGCTTTTTCTCCTTCATTGTTAAAAACTGAAAAAACACTAATAACTGGATCTGCTAAATTTCAGAGATGTGGAAGTACTGTATAAATAGAACAAATTCTTGTTGTTTAATGTGAAACCAGATAAAACCTTCAACATAGACGAAACTCCAGCAATGAATTCAACAGGGTGAGCCAAACCAACCTTCCTGAGGGGTGTGAATCAGTAACAAGGACTAATCAGGTGGTTTTATTTTTTTCCACATCTGAACAGACATAACTCTCAAGAAATTATGCTCTTCATGGAAACTTTGAGCATATTAGTCTTGGCAAAGCCTGAATAATATTTTTGGAGCTCTGAAAGGGCTCTTTCATTTTAATTCCCATGAAAAGCTTTATTTTTATATACTGTATTAGAGAAATCCATGGAGGAAAAACATGAGGACCATCATGCCTCTAGTAAGGTTTTATGCATCGTAGGGGCTCCCCCAGATGTCACCTTTGCTACCATTATGATCTCAGAATATAAATGAACCTTTCAATCTTCATTCATTAAATGTTCATCTCACACTTAGTAATTTCATAAGCTCATGTTTGGGCAATGCATTAATAAAATTGACATTTATACCTGCAAGCAGGTTTTATGCAAAGAAATTTATCACATGTATCTCCATGAGCCAGATTCCCTCTAGCTGTCTTCAGCTTGTAGAAATCATGTCTTATAAAACGTAATGACTCTTGGAAGCTACTGCAGTGGTGACCTGTCCTGCTTCTGAAAGTTAACTTTCTGTAAGAGCTGGTTGACACCAGCTATATAATAATATGGGGACTGTGGATAAAATCTAAACAGCTTTTGTTCAGTCTTGTATTTTGAGAGAGGGTCTCACGATGTATCCTTGGCTAGCCTTGCCTGAAACTCATTATGTAGACCAGGCTGGTCCCAAACTCACAGAGATCTGCCTGCTTCAGCCTCCAGAGTGCTGGTATTAAAGAATGAGAGAACCACCACCAAAGGTAGACAAAGCACAAGATTGCTTTACACTGGACCCGCTGCCCATGTCCAGGTTTTAGGAGGTAGTGGTGGATCTTTCATTCATAATAATAGAAACAAGGTTTGGAAGGTGGAGGGATTAAAAAGTACAAAAGACTGAGACCCCAGTGCTGTCTGAATATGGTGATATCATAGACCACCTGCCTCTTGTGAAAAGTGCCTGTGAGTGGTCTTGTCCAATGAAGTCTCTCTCACAGTAGAAGACTGTCAAGGCTCCAATTAGCAAATCCCTATATCTCAAAGTTAATTATGTGGGTCTTGAAAATGGTGGAAAAACTCATTCCTGGGAAAGAAAGTATCAATCAGGCATTAGCCACCCTGGGTGCAAAGAAGGATTGGCAGCCACCGTATGAAGTGTCCACATGTGCTTATTGTTGATAAATAACTTTGAGGAATTTTTAAAAAGCAATTAAAGATTATAGAAGGTATTTAGATGTTTATTCCTCTTAAAATAACCCTTAAAGTCTTATGCACAGTAAGGGAAAATACAAAAATCTATTCCAGATATTAAGTAAAAGGAAGAATAAAGACAAGGAACTCTCCTTAGGTTGTCAACATCTGGAATTTATGACTGATATAGTAATAAAAACTATGTTAGTAAATAATGAAAAGTCATATCTGTGCCGAGCAAATAGGACTGATCTATATCAGAGATAGATAATACATTATTGAAATATTGCTAAACTAAGCAGAAGCATGAAAAATAATAATGAAAGAGCGTATATGTCAATGTCTTGCTAAAATTAAACCACTGAATCTAGCAAGCCAGGATCTTTAAGAACTGAACTGGAGTTAATAACTGTAGATATCATCAGGGGGAATTTCTAAAGGTTGCCAACAACAAAGTATGGCCAAGAGTATTTTACTCTTAAGTATTTGCAAATGAGCAGATATTTGCTTGTAAGGAAGATTGCTACTCTGATGGCAGCTTCTAGGTATTCATCTGGTTTCTGCTTCCTATGTTCTGCAGCACTGAACATGCTGCTGTTCCCATCAGTGATCATTTAGTCCCTGTGTCTCTAGTCTCTCATGAATACGATTTGCAATGCTCTATTGACGGTTAATCTGGATGGGCATCATGACTGGACTAAATGGTGCCTGGGAAATTCTGGGCTTTCTATGAGGAGATTTACAGAGAGAATTTGATCAGGAGGGTCTGACCTCATCAATAGATCAACGTAGTGATAATTCAAACATCAAGTAGATCATAGGGAGGTGGTAGAATTGTGAAAGGGTGGAGTCTTAGGTTTCTATTGCAGGGAAGAGACACCATGATCACAGCAACTCTTCTACAGGGCTGGCTTACAGTTCAGAGGTTTAGTCCACAGTCATCATGGTGGGACCTGGTGGCACACAGGCAGACAGAGTTCTGGAGAGGTGGCTGAGAGTTCTACATCCTGATCCATAGGCAGCAAGAAGAGACACTGACTTGAGCATATGAGACCTCAAAGCCTACCCTCAGTGACCACTTCCTCTAACAAGGCCACACCTATTCCAACAAAGCCACACCTCCTAATAGTGCCACTTCCTGTAATGAAAATGGAAGCCATTTTCATTCAAATCACCACAGCAGGGATGAGCTGGAGGAAGATGGCCAATGGAGGCATGCCTGTGGATGTTGTATCACAGTGCTGGGTTCTTGGTACTTGTCTTTGACCCCTGACTGACCACTTTCCTACACCATCGCCTTCTTCCATGATCCATTTACCTTGCCATGGACTGAAAAGTAATGGAACCACTGACCATGGACTCAAACTTCCAAACCTGTAAGCCCAAATCAGTCTTTCTTCCCTCAAGCTGTTTCTGTATTTATTAGAGTGACAACAAGTCCAATGGGCACATTTTCCTTTAATGAAAGAGGATGCAGTAATTCCATGCCTTTAAATATTGTGCAAGCATGAGTCTGTATTTATCTCTCCCCCTCTCTCTTGAATATGGAGGTATTGTGAGTCATAAGGAGTAAGTCCTAAGAAATGGAAGGAAAAAAAGGTAAAACTGGCACACAGATAAAGGAGTCATGCTACCAATTCGGACAATTCCCTCTGTCCTGTTTCACTGGAGTGAGAAAAGTTCACATTTTAAAATAGCTTGACCATGGTTCTGGTTATCATTGCAAAGTCCTGCTTTATGCCTGTTGTTCTGGAGTCACCACCACTGGCATTTTCTTTCACATTCAAAATAAATTACATGCAAATCAGTGCATCACGGCACCTCTTTATATTGGCAGTTTTGGTATCTTTACAACAAATACAAGAATTTAATCTGTGCCTGGGGCCAGTACTAACTCAGCAAGACCTGGAGCCTGTGTACTAACTCAACAGGACCTGGAGCCTGTGTATTAAGTCATCAGGGCCTGGAGCCTGTGTGCTAACTCAACAGGACCTGGAGCTTACATACTAACCCAGCAGGACATGGAAACCATGTTCTCGGAAATGAGATGAGAAATCTGACCATGTTAAATATTGCTTAGCTTTGCTTTGCAATGAGTTAGCTTTGCTTTGATAAAATAATTATCACTCATATCTCAAAAGGCCACATGTACCTACCAAACCAAAAGCTACTGTGCCTGATTGTGAATTTGTGTGTTTTTGCATTGGTGGGGGGTGTTACTTGAATTCTTTAGGGCAACAACATAGAAGAAATCAAATCAATCGGGTTAGAAATATCTTCTTTGATTTTCCAAACGTCAGTGGGCGAACACTCACAGTCTCTCAGAGTCTTTCTCAGAGGTCCCCAGTAAGCTGAAACAGACTAGAGTTGGTTAAGAGTGTAACTTCTGCACACAAATTCGAAGTTTAAGACTCCCTCAAAACAGGCACCTTTGAAATGGAAGAGAAAGTACATCCTGGAAGTCATTAAGAAGGTGGGCATAGGAAGTACTTATAGGAAGGGGTTCTGTGTGTGTGAGGAATGGAACTTCAGAATGACTAGAAAGCAGTAACATACTATAAGGCTTCTACATTCTTGAAATTACAGACCTGTCCGACTAAGGTTCATAACGATTTGACCTTAAATGAATATATGCAATATATATATGTATACGTAAAAATATATATACACTATGTGTATATATTATATCATATATTGCATACACACACACACACACACACACACACACACACACACACATACACACACTCCATCCAGTTCAGATATTGGCAGAGAAACATTGAGTGTTACAGTTAGTGTTAAATGTCAACTTGCCACAACTCAAAATCACTTGGGAAAATAATAATTTTTCTTTAATCACATTGGTCTGTGGCCATGTCTATGCCTTGATCGCTAATTGACAGATGAAGATGTAGCCCATTGTGAATGACTTTATCTCCTAGGCAAGACCGTTCAGAATTACGCAGGACAGGAGAAAGCTAGGGGAAGGCATGTGTTTCTCTCTGCTCTTGACTGTGGAGGTGCTGTGACTATCTGCTTGGGGTCCTGCCTTGACCTCCCTGAAACAATAGACTGTTACTTGGAATTCTCAGCTAAATAAATTCTTTCCTTCCCTATGCTGCTCTTAGTCAGGATATCTTATCATAGTAATGGAAATAGAACTAGAACACTGAGTCAGAAGGGGCTTTCTGCAAAAGGCAAAACCAGGCACCCAGGAAGATGTCAAGACAGATATTAGCAAAGGAGAACTGGTCCTGCTGTAACGAGCCAGTCAGAGACACACATCTGTCAAAGCAATGGATTAGTAATTCCTGGGGGTGAGCATGCTTCCTGGGTTTCATTTTTGTTCCCCTCTCTGCTCAGTTGAGATCTTTATTGACGTTCTGCTGTTCACACTCCACCATTGGGGGCTTGTGAACAGGGAAAGACATAGACAAGTAGACCAGATCAAGAAAACAGCATCCAGGTATGGATTGGGCTTGCTTGACATAGCAATAGCCATTTTAGTCCTAACTGTCATTTTGTTCACCTGTAACCAAGGCATGCATCTCCTATAAAGTCACTAAAATGGTTGGTCAAATTATGGAGTATCAGATTGTTTATTAGGTGATATTTAACAAGTAAATAGAATTTTTAGAAAGGCCGATCGTGGTTCAATTAGTAGTGGCCAGCTCAATGTTGCCTAGACTACCTGTATGGAATATAGTCATCCCTGGCTTTTCTTAACCCAACATATGTGTCTGTCTGCAAGCCCATAATACTTCATGCCATAGTGGGTCCATCTCCCTCTTCTTTGGCCACTTGGTACTGTCTGCCTTTGCTAGTTGGTTCTCATATACTGGAAAGCAGGCTTTTCAGAAATAACTCATTATTCAGAACACCTAGATTTTGATATGGGTCTAGTACAGATAGGACTTAGGGTATTTCCAGTGTAGGATGAGTTAATGTGTCCAGGGGGGGGGGGATTTAATATTTGAGTGAGAAATGGAGGGGTCTGGATAAACATAGCAGTTATATATCAAATTCATTCCCTTTTTTTTTTCTTTATACACATTTTACTGCACCCTGATTCATAACTGGCCTTTTAGGGACATTTCTGAGCTGCCTTTGCAGATGAGGACAGCCTCTGACTAAGGCTGCTCTCCTGCAGGAACCTGAGTGGAAGTGACATTTATCAGATCAAGGCTTTCAAACAGAGTCTAAATAGCCCTTGAACTCTTCTCTCCCCATGCTAGAGCCTCGGACTCATGTTTAACCACAAACATGAGGATTTCCTGGCAGGATGGAAGCGACCTTGCTCTTTGCAAACTTGCATGACTCAGCTAGGTAAGAATGCTATATGTGAGGAAATGCAAAAATTTTATATCACAGTTTCAAGGGATTTACTTCTTATGTGCGCTAAGTCTTTGCTGACCAATCACAGTGATTTGTAAACTCAGTTCACCTATCTGTAAGGTAAATTGATGTGTAGCGATCACCAACTAAATGTCAGACATGGGCCTAGATGGTCGGGCCACTGTGCCATGACCACCAGCCAGTCATTGGTACTCCACCACTAGGTGTGGACCATGTCCACTTGTGGTTTCTGGCCTTACCACATCTTGTAGCATCACTCAGCTGGAAATGGAACCCAAGGCCATCTCAATCTAGAATTGCTTGTCTTTCCATTTATAGATGTTTAATGTCTGTATCTTGCAGCTGATTTACTAACATACTAAAGTCTGTCTGGGATATAAGGCATGTGTCTGTGTGTTTGAGTGTGTAAACATACCAGATGTGTTTCTGTTACCTTTCTTGTCATGCATTAAAGTTATTTTGCCCATACTTTGGGCACTTGATGTTGTGTTGACATGAATAAAGGCAAGGATACCCATTTAATTTCCTTTGTTTAGGTACTATGAATTTTCTACATATTTTGAGTCCCAGTTGGACTTTTGGTAAAGCGATGTATTAGAACTCTGGGTACCATGACAGAAATTAATGCCAGGTATGTGGTATCTTTTCATGTCTTGGCATGTATTAATCTTTGTGAAGAAATTAAAATTATAGTTTTTAGAAAAAGCATACTACTTGAGGAGTGTTCTTGCGTTCACCTTAGTAAATTCACTGAATCTCTTACGATGGGCTGTTTATTTATTTATGAAGAAAAAGCAAAACATACCATAGAAGACATTTTACCTCACAATAGATGATGTCCCAAATTGCTTCCGGTGTTATTAATATCAAACAGGAAAAGAAGAAGAATTTACTAATTTTAAGGTAGAAGAGCATGCTCTAGAAACATCCATTCACTTTTGCTTAGCTACTACTTAACAGAGCAGGTATTATGTACCTGGTACTCTAGTTGATGCTAGCTAGGGTCAACAGCAAAAGGAGCCTGCCTGTGGGTTACTCACAGACTAGTGCCTCTCTTCAGTGCTGACCCTTGGGCTGGGACAAACAATGGCAAGAGAAACAGAGCAAGCCCTTTGTCTCAAATGCATAGAGATATCCTTTGAAGGCCCAGGCTCTAGGTTAAACAGTTTCCTTTCTTTCATTATGATTATCGTATTCCAGTGTCGGAAAACAAGCATCAAATTGTTCACTTTCGAGGCTTTCTCTTCAGACACACATAGTGTATGCCAATCATCGTTCACTCTCCTCAGTGTTTGGATATTAACTCTGTGCTACTTCCTTAGGGAAGGCTGTCCTAAACATGCTCCCTACTCTGTCCCTCTCTCCCTCCTCCCTCCTTCCTCTCTTCCCTCTCTCTCTCTCTCTCTCTCTCTCTCTCTCTCTCTCTCTCTCT
>CABHPP010145564.1:24205-41705 GCA_902168425.1 Peromyscus attwateri
GGAGAGGGAGAGGGAGAGGGAGAGGGAGAGAGAGAGAGAGAGAGAGAGAGAGAGAGAGAGAGAGAGAGAGAGAATGAATGAGAATGAGAATGAATCAGGAGTGACTCACTTGTCCAGCTGAAAGCCATTCATGATGGTTTACATTCTGCCCTTTTCTATTTCTGCTGTTCCTTCAAAAGCCCTGAGTGTTTTCTGCTGATAAAAACCAGTGAAACTGGAGCTAAAGAAATACTCCCACCTACATCTCAGAATCCTGTAACCAGCCTGGTTCCCACAGCTGGGAAAGTATTGATAAATAATAGATAGAAGCGTCACAGCCTTTAATTGGATCCCATCTCTGAAATATACTTTTCATTTTCTGCAGGATTGAGGACCAGATGGCTCTTAGAAACCATTTCCAGTAAAATCAGCGATTACTTGGTACTAATTCTTCAGCCTTGATCATCTTCCAAGCAGGATGAGATTTTGGTTGCCGTGGGCATGAGCTGCTTATTTTGTTTGAAATTAAGGGACTAAATCTTTTTCATGTTTCCATCATGTTAATTCTGATGCATCAAACATCACTTAGTTTGCAGCTAAAGGGACAAAAAAAACCCATAGAGGAACAAAAAGATCAGAAAAATGCTGCTAGGATTTGCCCATGCTTGAGATTACTGTGATACTAGTTTGCAAATGTTTTCTATTGGAGTCATAACCACGTGGAATGGACAGAAAGCCCAATTCAAAGTGACTTGAAAAATGCCCATTAGCCTAACTTCATGTTGACATGTCAGGAAATGAAGACAACTCTGAGTTTCAAGTGTTATTTCATTAGCTTAAATCTGGTGAATCATCTAGCAGAGCTTCATTGGGAAACTGTTACTTCAAAGGGGCTGGATTATTCTAACATGTATCCCAGAGGACCATCTGTCCTGGGCCGTTATGTTACTGCCTCACTTGGAGATGGCATGGTTGGGGAAATACAAGCTGTGATAAAGGAGTACTTAGAATTATATTAGCTTTTTGTCAGTACTGATACTAAAAGAGAAAGTGCCCTTCTTGCTGCTACTTAAAAATCCAAAGTTGAAGCATTTTGAGGACCTTAGGGTTGTGGTAAAATCTCAGTACCAATTCCCTACTAACTTGAAGTCTTGCCTCTTATACAATGATGTTCTTAGCTTTTATTAAAGGACTGGTTTCAAACATATTGAACATCTATATTACAGAACTTTCTGTTGACATCTAGAAATTCAGAAACTTCACTGCTTTATTTCCTGCTCAATTTTCCATTATGTGATTCTTCAGTTAAATATGCAAATAGGATATAAAAAGGATTTCATATTTTAGAGGCATTTTCCATAATAGCCAACCAATAACAGAACTTCATATTTCAATAATATATCTTTATTATAATTATCAGAGATCACAACTATCTCTAATCCCTTACATCCATGACTATACACTATTTACAAGTATTATTTAAATATTCCTTAAAGGAACTTGACTTTAGACCCCTGGCATCATTAGGAGCATAATACATTTATGTCTTATTATGTCTGGATTTCCTCATTCTCATTCTGTAGTTTTGTGGTAGTTTGAATAAGAATGGCCCCCATAAGCTTTTATATTTGAATGCTTGGTCACCAGGGAGTGCCACTATTTGAGAAGGATTAGGAGGTGTGGCTTTGTTGGAAGAAGTGTACCACTTGGCAGTGGACTTTGAGGTTTCAAAAAGCCCACACTAAGCCCAGAGTTGTCTTCCTCTCTGCCTGTGGACCAGGATGTAGCTCTCAGTTACTGCTCCAGTGCTAGCCTGAATGCTGCCATGCTCCCCACCATGATGATAATGGACTCTTCTCTTTTCTTACAGGACTTTACAGTAAAACTGAATGTTAGAGTAATGAGTAGTTGCTAAGAGCAAAATGGGTGATCCACGTATTACATTTTAAAAGACTAGTTCTAGACATAGATTCACAGATAAAAAATTAATCATATGGTGTTGCTGGATCCTAATGGCTCCCTTGGGGTAGGGGGTGAGAAGGCAAGGCATCAACAGCACAGACACTGTGAGTCAGTTGAAGGCAAACAACAAACTCCTTTATTTAACAATGGGGGAGGCATTATATACCCTCCTTCCAGCACCCAGTCTGTGTCCCAATCTGGTGGCATTGAGTGGTCATCCCTCATTGGCTGGGCATGATCAGGAACTCTGAAAGTGCCTGTTGCTAGGCCCTCAGGGAGACTCCAGGTTGGCTCATAAGGAAGTACATTATGTGCATGCCTTGGCAACTGGTTTGAGCCAATTTCCTTAACCCTATGGGCCTGTCCTACTTCAAGATGGTAGACTAAAAGTTTTTGAGATTTAACTGCTTAATGGTACAAACCTTGACTGACCTTGGGCTTCTGTCTTGAGCTCTTGGGTGGTTACTCTTACCTCTGATCATCCTGCATAAGTACTATTTTAGTTGCATTTAGCATTTTAATTGGCCATCTGTCCCACTCATCAGTTCAGAGATATCACTCGGCTCTCGTTCCACATTTCTTTTTCTAATGAAGAAGTGTGATATTTAACAAGTTGTTTTCTGTCAGTAAGTAAACTGTCTTTCCTCCCTTGTTAGACTTTGAATTTTTAGTTTAATTTCCTGCAGTTTCAACATGAGTTAAGAAGCATGGACACATTCATCTTGTTCAGAATGAACTCACCATACCTCTCTAGTCTGGATAATCATGTTGTTACTCCTGGAAAATCCTCAACTAACTATAAATTACCATATTTTATTCATACTAGGACCCCACACTGACTAGAAGTTTTCAGTGGAATGAGAGGTATTTTATATATTATTGATGGCCATTCTCATGAATCTGATTTCCCTGAACCTTGTTTAGATAAAATTGGACATTTCCATTCATCCACATTGTGTTTTAACTTCTCTAAACATTTCCATTTCAAACTTTACTGGCTTTATCTTAAAAGCCCTCCTCACATCTATTGTCATAGATACTTCAAATGCCCCATCCCACCCCTGCCAAGCAGTACACCCATCCTCTGCTGTCTCCTAACAGTTCCCTGTACTCCTCTCTAGTGGATTGCTCTTGAGTGACAGGAAACACTTGGTCAGGAAACACAGGTTTCCTCTTACATGACCTAGCTGAAAATGACTGGCTAATGAGGTGGTAAAATCCCTCAGCTTGTTTGCCTCAAGGTAGGAAAATTCTGTGATGCCATTCAAGATGACAAGGCCCCTTGAGGCTGGAACTGAGGCTCAACTCAACTGACATCTTTGTCTTGCTTGCTGGTTTCTCTCTAGTTTCTTGGTTCAGCACTCTGTCCCAGCTCCCCTGCCAGGCAGCATTGCTTCTGGAGTTACCTGCTGTGGCTTTTTCTGACATCTCTTCCTGTGTATGTAATCACCTGTTTAACATGATTTTATTTTTTATATATTAATATGATATATTTCTTTTTATTCTTGAAGTTCTATTGGTTACTTTTAAGAGCTATATGAATTTTTCATACATGATGTACTTTCAATATATTCTTTGTTATGCCTTTAGTAATTGTAAACATTTATAGTTTATTTCAGATATTTAAAAAAAATGCTCAGTTCTTGGTATTAACTATCCTTTATGTTGTCACTTCTTGCTTTTCCTGATAAATTTCTTCCCTTGAGTTCCCTGTAGTTTTTTGACTTTGTGTGGGTGGGTGGGTGAGTAGGTGTGAATGTGGGTGGATGTGGGCGTGGGTGGGTGTGCGTGTGGTTACTGTTGTGTTCTCTTGCTGTGATGAGACACCATGACCAAGGAAACTCTCATAAAAGAAAAGATTTAATTGGAGGCTTTCTTACAGTTTCAGAAGTTTAATCCATTATCATCACGGTAGAGAGAATGGCAACCTGCAGGCAGGCTCTGGAGCAGTAGCTGAGAGTAGCCTGATCCATGGGCAGAGGGAGAGAGAGACACTGGGCCTGACTTGGGTTTTTTAAACCTTAAAACCCACCCTCAGGGACATACTTCCTCTAACAAGGCCACACCTCCTAATCCTTCTTAAGTAGTGCCACTCCCTGATGACCAAGCATTCAAATATATGAGCCTATAGAGGCCATTCTTATTCTGACCACCACACTGGCCTCATTTTTGTTGGTGTTTATTTTTCTCTCTGTGAATATAATGTGTCTCTCAATGTATCTTCTTGCACAGTGCTCTCTTGATTACTTTACTGAGACCCTCAAACTTTCAGTGGTCTTAAGCATGACTTGTATGTTAATTTCTCACATCTCGTCAAGTATAAATGTCATTTAAATTTGCAAACCATACTTATACCTAACCTACGTTTATTGTGGGTAACTTTGATGTCAACCAAAATTCCAGTGAGACAGTAAAAACTTCCTGGTGTGGTGGGTGTATAAATTGACCACATGACCATTCCACGGTATGGTTAAAGAGAAAGTTTGTACTGTAGATATGAGAGAGAGAACAGCCAGAGGCATCTGGAGGAGTCCAGAGCAGAGAGAGAAAGAAGTAGACTGAACATAGCCAGCAGAGTAGTCATGGCCATGAGAAAATCATGAGCAGAGAAGACAGAGACGGGGGGGGGGGGGGGGGGGGGGGGGGGGGGGCAGAGAGAGAGAGGCCAAGATAGTAGGTTTATAAGTAAGTAGAATGAGTAGTTGGGGGAGGTGAGCTGGGGTGTTTAGAGTAGGAGAGGAAGTGAGAAGGGCTAGGATGCTAACATGGACTTTGAAATGTATAACAGGTACTTGTGATACTGAGGGATCCTGGACACCAGCGTGTGCTTTGGTTTGCAAACAGTCACCATAAGTAGCCATTTGTCCTTTTGCAATTTGTGGAAATGGAACTTCCTTTGGACATGGCAGTGGCTAAGCACCTGGGGTGGTTTGAGTGAGAATGGCCTCCACGTGCTCCTGTATTTGAATGTTTGGTTCCCAGAGTGTGGACTGCTTAGGAAGGATTAGGAGGTGTGGCTTTGGAGGAGGTGTGTCCCTGGAGCAATGGAACAGGAACTAAGACAGAAATTGGTACAGTTCTTGCTGTAGTAGGCCTGACCAAGCTGTTTGTGGGAGAAATATGGAAGATTTTTGGACTAGAAGAGCAGCTGAATGCTTTAACCAGGACTTAATGAATCATCTTAGTAGGAGGATAGAAGAATAGTAATTCAGAGCACAATGGGGACTGTGGAGAGCCAGTTCAGGGGAGTTCAGAGGGGGAATAATACTAGAGACTGTTATTACTGCACTTTGGTAAAGAATGTGGCTGCTTTCTGCTCTTGTCCAGAAAAAAAAAAAATCTGCCAGAAGCTAGATTGAATTAAAGAGTTTTGGACTATTGTCATTGGCAGAAGAGTTTTCAAGACAACCTAGTTATTGACTGTGTCGTGTGGTTATTAGTGATGACTCTACAGACCTAAAATGATAGAAGAACAAGTAAGGGAAAAAGAAAGACGAAATGTACAGTTTTAGGAGAAAGAGAACACCAGAGATTGTAATGTGGGAGTCAAGTCCTGTGCTGCTTAAAGCAAGGCCTGATGCTAAATGGAGTGAAGAGAGAGGTGACCTCAGGGGAGGACCCCACCCCCACTAAACTTCCAGCTTGTGAAAAGCAAAGTTTATTCAACAAAGGAAACTTTCAACAAGTCGGAGCTTGTGCCAATGCACAGGGGCAGGTTTCAGCCCCAGCAGGCAGCAGAACTTGGTAGCAGCTTTTCATTCCATTCTGGCAGAGATGACAGCTCTTCATTGTTGTTTTCATATAAAAATTTACTTTTACATTTTATATATTGCCGAGGGGATATGATTTCTTCACGTATTAGCATTAAACCTGGCATTCTTTGTTGTTTGAACACTGGGTTTTCGTTTTTTCTTTATTTTGGAACCGTCTCTAACTTTCTTTCCTGTTCAGTTATATGTCTAAGGAAATTATTTTATCTTTTACCCAAAATTGGTGTCTATGCTTACTCATCCTTCCCTGGAACAGCAGGTTTTCTTTACAGCACCCCCAGGTTCATACTTCTAAAGCAAGTGTCTGGGAAAGACACAGAAGGAACATGTCAAATCCGGTCTTTGACGTCTTGTTATTTACACCTGTGATCTAGAGAATTCTGAATTGCCTGTCACAGTATCTTTGTGCGAAAATCCTCTCAGACCCTCAGCACCCTAAAAATGAAGCTTGTGGATACAAAAGTATTTGCAGAAGAATGGGAACCCTAATTACAACAGTATCGGGCAGATTTGTTGTATTTGAAGGAAGAGCTGAAGAGAGAAAGATCTTGGGATATGTACTGATACACTCTATATGCTCTTCGATCAGATCATATCTCTTTCATGGTGTCTCTCTCTCTCTCTCTCTCTCTCTCTCTCTCTCTCTCTCTCTCTCTCTCTCTCTCTCTCTCTCGGCTTCATTTTCATGCAGACAGAGGAAAGAACATTCAGCATCCGAATACTCAATGAGATGATGAATTAGTTCCAACATGGTGCTATAAGGAGTGGGAGCCCATGTCAGAGAGAGGAAAAAATATATCTAGATAAGTGATTTAAAAAAAAAAAAACATCACTGAGACATTGTCCAATATAGATCTTTATATTGAATTTGTAGAAATCACAGCTGGGTATAGTGTTATACATCTATAATCCTAGGACGTGGGAGGCTGAGGCAGGAAGATTCCCTAAAGTTACACAGGCCAGCCTATCTCAAAGCACCACCACAATGAATAAATTAATAAATGAGCAAACAAATAAACATGTTGTATTAAAATGATAAACAATGTAGATTTCTAGTGATAAAGTAGCAAAAGCTGTCACAGAATTTGAAGCCAAACTTTGTCCAGGCATACAATGATGACATATGCTTTTTTGGTAAGTTATATTCATATATAATCTATTAAAGAGCGGGGGTGAATTTTTAACCGTACCATCCAACTGTGGCATTCAGCTTAGGAAAGCAATATAAGGAAGGCCATGGCTGACATGGAAATTAATGCTCAACGACAATTTTGTCAGGTTCCCGACTTTTCAGCTCCTCCAGAGTGGATCCACTATGGATTTTCTTCCTTTTTCTCTCACTGCATATTAAAAGTCAGGAGCTCTCCTAGTCTGCCCTCTGGGACTCAATGACTCAGCAGCTACGTCATCACTAGGTGACAACCCTTTAAAAGGTCCCCACCACCCTCTTGTTCTCTTTCTGTCTTCTGGTCTCTCTGTCTGTCTCCATCTCACTCTCATGTCCCCACTCTGAGACAGCCTTTCACCCCTCCATCCCCACAAACCTCTTACATGAGATCTGTTGCATGGTGTGATCTCTTTGTGGCACACCTTGGCCCCGACACATCAAGGTACCACCCCACCACTGAATCCTAACACTGCACAGTGCATGTTTCAGCCTCGCTTAAGCTTCTTGCAAATAAAAGCTTCTCTTTATCCTCTTATCCTTGAACCAAAGTTGTTATCCTTGAACCAAAGTATAAGGAAACAGAGGAGGCTTTGGGTAAAATCAATTCTGTTCAACTTCTTCTTTTAGTTCCCTCTCTTCTTTTATTTCAGTTGAGGCCAAGTATCAATAAAAGACAGTTATAATCAAATGTGGACTAATGGAACTAATAGGAGGTTTGGGTGAAGGATTACTTACATATATCAGGGGTTGAAGTAACACACTGAAACATGCTTTGAAGCAGAAATGTCTATCTTCTCCAGTTCTTTATGCAGATACAACTAATTTACTTCCTTGCTCATTGCTCAGAAGAGCCAATATGAATGGGTTGACTAATAGAAAGGGAATTTTTTTTTTTTTAATCAAGACTCTAGTATACTGGATACTTTCATGGGAATAAGCCCCAGAAAGCTTCATTTTCCTGAAAATAAATGAATAAAGTAGGTCAAGGTGGTAAATTTAGCCCAATAAGGTTAGCTGCGAAGGCAATTCTAAGACAAAATGGGTTTCAGCCCTGGTAACCAGACACCAGCCAAGTGCATTGTGTTTGAGATCTGCAGCTGAATATGGCTTTGAAGTGAGCAGACAAAAAGCAATGACAGATTGAAAAGAAGGAAGCTACTGTAAACAGAATGAGCAGAAGGGAGGCCAGGGGCTGCCTTCTTGTGCCTTTGGCAAGGTCTCAAAAGTCTCCTTGGGATCTCTGCCTTTTGGAATTTGAACTGGCAGTTCATGTTTATACCTGAGAGCGTCCTTTCCTGTATAGTCTAAAATCGGCAACAAACATACACATTTAATTAGCCAGACAGTCTGCAATAATTATTTCATTTCTATATAGCATAAAAAGTTAGTCACTTGCTTTCTAAAAGAAAAGGTTTGTTTATTTTTATTTTATGTGTACGGGTGCTTTGCCTACATCTATGTCTGTGCCACATGTGTGCCTGGTGCCTGCAAAGGTCAGGAGAGTTCCTCATAGTCCCTGGAACTGGAATTATGAACAGTTATGAATTGCTTTATGAGTGTTGAGGATCAACCAGGGTCCTCTGGAAGAGTAGCCAGTGTTCCTAACCACTATTCTCAGAGGATCTGCCCTCTTCTGATATCTGGTGGCAATGCTTGCACATGGTATACATACATGCAAGCCAAAAACTCATATACATGGAATGAATAAATTTTTAAAAAGATTACTAACTAGTGAAAGGCTTACTGATAAATAACAAGAACATACCATTGCCTCCTTCTGTAAGAGGCAATCTAAGTGGGCTTATCAGTCATCTGGGTAGGAAAACATCTATCTCTCAAGAAAAGTTGTCTGTTCTAGAGGCTTTAGAAATAGTATAGAACCTTCCTAAAATATAAACCAGCACAGAGATCTCTTTTACCTTTGTCCACTCCCACCCAGTGAGCGTGTGCCTTCCTCTGCTGTGTGGTGAACTCTGTCTGACTTCAACACTACAACCTGTGTGTCTCATCTGAGCCCTCGGAATGAAGATCAGAACTGGGGAACTGAAGGGATCCTAGCACAAGCTCCCAGACTTAGATTATGTACAGCTCTTCTACTGAGGTAGGACAAAAAGGCAGGGGAAACCTAAGGAACATGAGAAAGAGAAGAGCCTTGTACCCCATAGTCTACTTAAAGTTTGGGATAGTTAGTTTTTTGTCAACTTGACACAAGCCTGAGTCATCTGGGTAGAGGAACCTAAATTGAGAAAATAACTCCACCAGATTTCCCTCTAGGCAAGTCTATGGGGCATTTTCTTGATTAATGATTGGTGTGAGAGGGCCCAGGCTACTGTGGGCAGTGACACTCCTGGATAGGAAGTCTTGCAGTTTATAAGAAAGCCAGCCAAGGAAGACATGGAAATAAAGCCAGTAAGCAGGGTTCAGTGTTCCTTCACAGTCTCTGTTTCAGTTCCTGTCTCTAGTTTTTTGCCTTGAGCTCCTGTCCTTGACTTCCTTGTGTGATGGACCATGGCTGTAAGATGACAACTTACTTTTGGCCATGGCATTTATCACAGCAGCAGAATGCAAACTAGAACAAAGTCTTTCACCAGCCAAAAGTCAGGCATTCTAGCACAAATTAAAACTCACCATGAAGTTTGCCTACATAGAGACAATAGTCCTTTATGCACAGGTATTTCAATATGAATGTTAAACTAGCAATGTTTAAGACTTAAGGCCACTGTGTATATGATCTTTGAGTTTAACCACGGTCTTTTCCTAATTGCAAACTCATAATTTTTAAAAAGTCTTACAAGCTGTATTATAAATGTTAATTATATAAAAATGCATCTCAACTCTCCTGTAGCCTAGTACAGTATGGATTCCTTAAATCATAAGACCTATATTTTTATCTTATCAGCCTGGACTTCTAGTCAGTGCTCCTATGTGGTATACTCAGGAATGGCCCTATGATTTCATTTAAGGGAGGGAAAAAGGATACCACAGAAATCTTTTAAATGACATGACTTCAAAAGACATACACACACACACACACACACACACACACACACACACACATGGCTACTCTAAAGGCCCTTAAGTGTGACATGGCCAACAAGAAAGTCCAACTACACTAAAGCCTGATTCTGTCTTGAAAAAGCTACACTAACATGTCTGTCACTCTCTGCACACTGTCCAGTTATGCATCTCTTTGTTATTTGCCATCTTCTATAAGAAGGAGCTTCTCTGATGAAGACTGAATGATGCACTAATATATGGGTAGAACAATAATGTCATTAGGAGTCATTTTATTGCTGTGTTCTTTAAACAGAACAATAGTAGTAGGTTTTCTTTTAGGATCCATGGCCTACCTAGTCTCAGGTCCTTGGCCACTGTAACACGTTTTAGATTCCATCTCAAGGAATGGGCTTAAAAAAAAAATCTTATAAAACCTCTGCCATTATTGCACCAGTAAATCTTGCAGGCAGGGTCTGTAGCTGGGTGATATTGATGATTGCTTTTCTCATCTGGTAACATGCAAAGTACCTTCCAGTACCATGAACGCTGGTCAGCAGTGGTGAAGTCTCTACTTGGGCATGAGGTGTCTCTTCATTAAACTCCTCCCCCACAAACCTCAGGGATCAATGCAGATGAGGAGATGGGAAGACTGTAAGAGCCAGGGGTGTCAGTTGACTCCAAAGAAACAGCATCTTCCAGACACAACAGGACTAATATACATATGAACTCACAGCGATTGTGACAGCACACACAAGACCCACACAGGTACAAACCAGTTAAAACCCCAGCACTGAGAAGTAGACAAAAGTCCCACCCCTCACCAAGAAGCTGTTTGCAATAGGTACCTGTTGGGAAAGGGAAAATCAGTTTTCTCCAATAGAGTGCCACTGAGTGTATCAACCACATTCCAAGACAGGCCCCACACAAAATGAACTCTGGGTATGAGCATTTTTGTGCACTTTTTGTTTTCTTCTGTTTTACTTTGCTATTTGTGTTTTATTTTTCAATAGTTTGCTTGTTTTATTTTTAATTGTTTTGTTTTGAGAGAGAGAGCTAGAGAGAACGAACATGAAGTTGAATGGGTAGGGAGGTAGGAAGGACCTGGGAGGAGTTGGGTAAGGGGAAAGAATATCACCAAAATCTATTTTATGAAAAAAAAATAATTAATTAAAAATAATTCATATTCACCTGAATGAGGGTCTCTAAGAGAACTCCTCAGCTTGCTACAGGTGGCAGCATAAGACTGAATCTCCCTTCCACTGCCACTAACACTATTATTACCCTATCTTATCCCCCCCCCTCCTCCTTTAGACTCCCTTCCTCTTCCTCGGTAGTGATCAACTTTTTTGTGGTCTTTTTTCCCCTCTGGGTTCTACAGGATGGGAGAGAGACCATGTGGCCCCAGTCATTCTGCATCTGATTTATTTCACGGAATCTTATGAACTCCATTGACACACACTTTCCTGCAAATGACAAAACTTTATTCTTCTTTATAGCCAACATTGTACTCTACCATGTGTATACACCAAGGTTTCTTTATCCTGTCATGCATGAGTTGATGTTTAGGAAGATTCTATAGCTTGGCAATCCTAGGTGGGCAGGTGTAATACACTGACGTTGACTCCTTTAGGTGTATGCCTAGAAATGTTAGTGTGGGATTATATGATAGTTCTATTTAAAAAAAAATTTTTTAATCATAGAAGTCAAATTATCTTGGGAAAGTGGAGAGTAAATGATAAAATAATCAGATGTAGGGTTCTTTTATTGGCTTCTATACATTGCTGCATTGAACAAAGTAGCCTATAAGAAAAGCCATTGCATAGCAAACTGTCACATTATGTGAGATATTTAAAAAGGGACACATGGAGGAATCAGAACCAGGACATAAAAGGATGCTGATGTATTTCATAAAGAGCTCTGCTATAACTAATACAATTTCTTTTGATTCATTTATCATTTAAAGAATAATTGAATGGTTTACAGGTGTTTTGTTTCATGTGTGATAGCCAGGTTGACAATGCTGAGGTTCTAAATGTTTATATGAGCTACCTAAGGCTTACAGATTTGGTAAATGATGGAATAAACATGACAATTAAAGTTTCAGGATGCCTAAATTATTCATGTCCGTCACTTTTGTGAACAACCGCCCTGTGCTTCCGCCTGTGAACTGCAATTCCACCTGTGAGCACTAAAAATACTCTGAGTTTTCTAAGTTTGTGCCGCTTCTGCTGTGCTGAGAAAATGTTGTGGTGCTTTGTCAGGCTAAATACAGTCTGGTACCACATTGTGTTTCACCCAAAAAGGGACTTCATGTGTAACGGGAATCTCATAAAATTAAAATAAAGCGGAAAAATTCCCATCACCGTAACTACCGTAAATGTTGCCATCATGAGGTCACGGTGCACTTCAGTGTTCACACATTGGTGGTGACAGTGTTGTAGACAAGCCTGGTTCGTTGACAAATCATATAAAAGTACAGTGCATGCCAGGAGATATGTCATGTAATGCTTGTTAGCAATAATGATAATAAATGTCTGCAATAGTTAATTTTGATGGTCAGGTTTGTCAACTTGATTTGATAAAAATGTCTAGGTTAGTGAAGCACCCTTCTGGGTGTTTCTATAGTGGCATTTCCAATGACGATTAGATTGCAAGGGCTCTGACCAACTGAATGGATCAATCAATCCCTCCGTAGATTCACAGTAGGATGGCTTTATTGGTAGGTGGTGAAAAGTAGGAGGGGGGGCCCGACTGAGGGAAATGAGTCACAGCAAGTTGTAGCACGAATCTTAAAAGGACTTATTGATAAAAACAAACCTGGAGCCAGGTATTGGGGTGAACGCTGAAAGATCAGAGGAACAGAACACCTAACCTCAACTCGCCAATTCTTCAGCTGATCTTGTTTCCTCAGACTGAAGCCTTTGTGTCCTCATCTGAATGGATCTCAGCTGTACTGCTGCTCAAAGCTAAAAACTTAACAAAAAAGGCTCTAGTTCCTGCTCCTCACACCTTAAATACCTTTCTGCTTCCTGCCATCACTTCCTGGCATTAAAGGTGTGTGTCACCATGCCTGATTGTTTCCAGTGTGGCTTTGAACTCACAGAGATCCAGATGGATCTCTGCTTCCTGAATGTTAGGATGAAAGGTGTGTGCCACCACTGCCTAAACCTATGTTTAATATAGTGGCTGTTCTGTTCTCTGACCCCCAGATAAGTTTATTGGGGTGCACAGTATATCAACCACAGCGATTGTGTCCTCGGGGCTATATCTTGCTTTGGCCTACTCCTTTCAGATCTGTGTCCTACCTGCTATGAGTTGAGCAATCCATCACACCCACCACCACCCTACCCCCGTCCAAATGTAGTGAGACCTCTGAAACCATGCACAACAACTCTTTCTTCCCTTCAGTTATTTATATTAGGTATTTTGCCAAAGAAATAACAAAACAATAAAGACAACAACTGTGTTACCAACATATGTGCATATTTTGTTTTATTTCAAAGTATATTCTCAGCTACAAAAAAATGTTGAATGGAATGAGGGTGTGACCCAGTAAGAAAGCACTCACCTAGCATTTACAAAGCTTTGACTTGAACCTCCAACACACTAGAAATATTTCATTGTGAATTATTTTCCTGTGTTAATCAGAAAGAGCTCCATACATCCATGTTTCATGCTTCTCTTGACTGAATCCCTTTCTCTTATGCTTGACTCAGTTTCATATTTTGTTCATCAGAACACCTGAGTGGACAAAATTCATGGTTCATGTTGAGTAGAGACTACATCAGGTGATTAGCCTGGACACAAATGTTAATGACAGTGGGAAATCAGTGATGGCCGTTGCTTGACAGGCACACCTCATCCCCTAACCTCCCGCCCACAGCAACAATTGTGAAGCTCCAGAGTAGCGTGACAGAAGCAATGAAGGGTCTACTTCACTGAAGTCAATGAGACTGGCAAATATTTAAGAAAGGCATCCCTCTTGAGATATGGAGAAATATCTAGTGATATGGATTATAGACACAGAAGTTTATCCCTCTTGGCACCCTAATGACCATAACCAAATTTTTCAAAAACAAATATTAAAATGGAAGGCTGTATCCAACTATAATATTGCATAGGTCTGGGTAGTTTGAATATTTCAAGAATTACTATTCTTAACATAATGTGAGGAGTGAGTCTCCAAGTCCCAATATTAAGACAGATGAAAACATTTTGGAAACTCTAGATAAGCAGATTGTGTAGGGGAATTATTTGCCTGCAGATAAAAGCATCCTGTTCTGGAAATGGATGCCTGAAAAGGCTTTCATCTATAGAGGAAAGCTTATCAAGTCTTAATAAAGACAGAATAACACTCTTGCTTGGGGATCAGTCTCTCAGGCTACTAATTGAAGCCTTTTGTGATGTCTATTGTTGATAGACTTTGTGCCTTCAAACTCAGTAATCATTGTGCACTGCATTCATTACCTGTTTAACACAGGAGCTATAAGAAGTCATAGATGACCTAGTTCCTCATCCCAGGTGCTCCCCGAATTACTATTCTGGAGAAATGGAGAAATGCTTTCAGAATTCTGCTCAATGTTGACAAGGCTCCAGTATATCCTTTCCTAATTTGTGATGTCTATCTCAACATGGATATGACTTTTACTTATCCAAAATCCACCCCTGCTTTTTGTGACAGAGTTTCTCTGTCTACCTCTGGCTGTCCTACAGTTCACTATGTATACCAAACTGACCTTGAACTCACAGAGATCTACCTGACTCTGCCTCCCAAGTGCTAAGGTTAAGGGCATGTTCCACCATGTCTGGCCAAAAGCTCCTTCTTTGATCCAACCAATAAAAGAAGGAGTTACAGCAGCACTCCCACTACATGAGAAGGATCCTTACCTGGCTCTTGCTTCAACTAAAAAAGGTACTTCCATAGTATGGTACTGAAGACATTCTGGAAGGATTGTAATACCTATGAGTGCAGCTCCTGGCTTGTCTTGGGGGTGATGTCACCAAGAATTACACAAAGGATGTCTAGAGTAAGAAGCTCAGCAAGTTCATCCATCACTTCAGTGAACCACTAAGCATGAGGAGGTTGAAGAAACCAACAAGGCTGTGCTGAAATGTCATACTTCCAAATGTGGATGTGGATAAGTATGTGGCCAAGTAGCTTCTTGAAGGCAGAAGTTTCTATCCTGCCAACAACTCCCAAATATCCAGCAGCCACTTCCCAAATAATTGACTCAGAGATTTAATGTTACTATAAATGCTTGGCCGGTAGCTCAGGCTTATTACTAGCTAGCTCTTACATTTAAATTAACCCATATTTCTTATCTATGCTTTGCCACATTATTCATGGCTTGTTACCTCATTTTTCTACACATCTTGCTTCCTCGGTGGCTGGCTGGAATCTCCTGACTCCACCCTCCTCCTTCATATCATTTTGTTTGGCTTTCCCACCTAACTTCATACCCAGTTACCAGCCTGTCAGCTTTTTATTAGCCAATAAGAGCAATACATATTCACAGCATATAGGACATCCCACAGCAGCTCCTAGTGGTGCTTCAGAGGAAATGACCAATGAGGAGTTATTGGCTCACTACAGGAATATACAGATGTAGAAGAAGCAAGGGAAAGGAAAACTAAAATGAGCACCTCTCAAGAAAACTCAGTGACAGCTTTAGCCAAGGCTTTTGAAGACCTCAACAGATTCTCTAAGAAGTTTAAACATCAAAAAAAAATTCTATCAATCGAGAAGAAGGTTCATGTTTTATTTTCTGCTTACAAGTAAATCTATGGCAAAGAAAAGAAAGAAGAGAAGAAACCAAGTCAGTCACCAAGGACACATTTCTGAAATGTTACACCTCTTCAGACAGCCCCTGGAGGTGTTCATGGTGAAGCATCCTCACCACTGGGGATTACAGCTTCATGTGCACATTGTCTCTGAGTGAAGAATCGGAAGTGATGGGACTGACAGTCTAGCACATGTAGGCTCAGAATGATGTGTATTTGAGTATGTCTTAGTTTTTAACACAAAGCAAAAAGTCAATAGAAACATTAAAAAAAATCTTACACAGCAAGGTTATCAAGACAGGAAACAGGCAGGTTTGGGGGTAGATTGAGGTAAGACATTGCAAGTCCAATGCCTGCTTGATTTACAGACATCATTCAAGGTCAACATCAGCAGACTCCTGAGACCCTATTTCAAAATGAAAAGTGAAAACAGCACAGGGGAGATATATAGTTCAGTAGCAGAATTTTTTATCATGATTGAGGCTCTAGCTTTAATCCCAAGCAAGGAAAGAAAGGGAGGAAAGAAGGGAGAGAGGGAGGGAGGGAGGGAAGAAGAGAGGAAGGAAGGGAGGAAGGGAGAGGAAAATATTTTGTACAAGGCATTTGTAGTTTAAGTTAAGTATATTATTAAACTCAAAAAGCTGAATAACTTTAAAAGTTTATGAAGTAAAAAATTACAGCAAATTAGTTATTTTATTATTGACAAAAGAACAAATGTTGCATAGCCCAAGTAATTTTAATGTTCATGCTATCTACAGTTGTGGACAGCATACCTTCCAATAAACTCACAAGGAAGATTATTAAAATAAAAAATGTAAGGGCATTTTATAACCCCCCCAAATTATTCTATTTGAACTGAGAGATATTTTAGATGGGTACAGAATTTTAAGTAGCCAGTCATTTCTCTCAGGACTTTAAAGACATTTTCACTTTGCCTTCAGCTTTTAGTCTTGCTATGAAGAAGAATATTCTGTTTTAATTTTTGATCCTTCATATAGAATATATAGTGTTTGTTTTAAAAAAAGATAAAATTTATGCCCCCAAATTTTCTGGAAGTCCTGAATTATGAGCCTTCATACCACCAATCACATGCATTCATATCACACTTCCATTCTAGAAACCCAAAGTTACTAGAAACTAGATCATATCACACTTCCATTCTAGAAACTCAAACTTACTTTGCGTTATTTTGCAATGATTTTCTTCCTTTTGATTGTTTGTTTGTTTTTGCAGTCTTTTTTGATATCCTGTTACACTTGATCCCAAGACTATATTTCTAATTTTATATTTTATATTATAATTTTCCTTTCTTGATGTTTTATTCAGCTTTTAAGATCATTTCTCAAACTTGATATTTAACTCCCACTGTTAAAGGACATGTTTCTTGTATATCTTGTGGATGTTGGTTGTTGGTTGGTTGGTTATTGTTACTGTTGTTGTTATGATGGGATCTCACTGTGTAGCCTAGACTGCCTTGAAATAATGTAGCCCATACTGACCTTGAACCAAAGCAGTCTTTTCCACTTCAGCCTCCCAGGTGGTGTGGATTACAGACCAGCACCATTAGACTTGGCATTTGTTCTTACTTCATGCATACAATATAATCAGCCTTCAACTGGTATGATGAAGGAGGCTTGGATAAATGATCATGTGAGCTGAAACCATGAAAAATAGTTGTAACAGGAAACTTTTTTTTCGTATTACTAAAAATTCTTATGGTATCAATTACAAATGTACAGGGAAATAGAATTCTTAAACTAATATTTAGTTGGTATGTTGTACTTTAAAACATTGAAAAATATTATGATTTCTTTCTTGGCACAGACTTGCTGCTCTTTCTTGA
>CABHPP010145565.1:0-40492 GCA_902168425.1 Peromyscus attwateri
CCTTGAGGCTCATAGCTTAACCTTGTGTCCTGCCCCACTTCTGCGTCCTGGTCTGTTGAGATGTGGGCAGGCAGCTGACATGTGCTTCTGCCACCATGGAACCATTTTCTGCCATGCTTTTGTCCCCATCCACGATGGACGGTATCCATCTGGGTGGGGAGCCCAATAACTCCCCTCCCTGGGGTTGCTCCTTGTCAGTTATTAGGTCACAGCGACAGCACAAGTGACTAGTTCACGGAGGCATGTAATTCAGCTCCATTCTCACCCATAGCCACTGAACTGTTGTCTGTGTGTGTCATGTATGTATGTGTTCATGTGGGTGTGTGCACATGTGTGTGCATGTACATTTGTGTGCATGTGTACATGGTGACCAGAAATCAGTGTTAAGTGGCCACTTGGATCTCTCTCAACCTTATTTTTTTGAGACAGAGACACTGAATCTGAAGCTCACTGATTGGCTAGGTTAGCTGGCCAATGAGCTTCAGGAATATATCTGTCTCCACTCCTCACCCTACTCCCAGCACAGGAATTAGAGACATGTGCTGCCCTGCCAGGCTTTTGGCATGGGTAATGGGGATCCAAACTCAGATCCTCATGATTGCAGAGGAGACACGTCACTGACTGAGCCAAACATCTCTGCAGACCCACACTGATTCATTTTACAAACACTAGACCTGTTTTTTCCCCAAATTGTTCTCCCCAGTAATCCTCCACTGCCTTGCTAATGACTTTGTTTACCAAAACTAAACTTCAGGACTTTTGGTGATTTGTCATGATTTTATTACTGCTTAAAGAGACTACCAAAATGAATATTTTCATTAACTCCAATCCCCAACCATGCACAATTTACTTCTTGCTTACATTTCCATGGTTCTACATGTTTACCCCTATTACTAACTTATTATGCTGTATTATAGATATTTGTTTCTTTAACTGTCCTTCCCTACTAGCTAGTGAGTGCTTGGCAGCTGAGCTGAAGGTCTCAGTTGCCCTCATATACCTCATGCTGAGCTCAGTGTCTGGAATGTACTTTTGAGTTTAGTAAATATTGACATGCTGAGTAATGCTTCACCCTCTATACTGGGTCCCTTTTCTATGCAGAAGGGAGTTTTTAGGAAAGATTTTTTTTTTAAGACAGAGGAAAGCTTTGGGAGTGAGAGAAAGGAATACACTTACTGGGGATCATGAAGATAGAAAAGTCTATACCAACTCTCCAGTGTTTTCATTGTTTAACAGAAAAATAAGATTTACTATTGAAAAATATTCTTGGATCTGGAGAGATGGCTCAGTGGTTAAGAGCACATATTGCCCTTGCTTGAAACTGGAGTTCTGTTCTCAGCACCCACGGCATGTGTCATAGAACCACTTGTAACTCAAGCTTAACTAGAGCTGATGCCCTCTTCTGGTTTTCCTAGGTACCTGCACTCATGTGCACAGACACACACAGACACACCCATAAATTAAAAAAAATCATTTTAAAAGGACATATTCTAACATTTTCCTTTGTTTTGCATCTATGTGAATTTTTATTTGATTAAGGCAATAATATCAATATAAATTGTGTTAAATTTTATATAATGATAAACATTTGTATATATGACTTAAAAATCTTTATCCTTCCTGTTGTTCTGAAGTCCTGTGTTTACACTCAATTCTGAAAGTTCTGGCTTCCTCTTATAAATAGAGTTGATTATTTCCCCAAGAAATAAATTTAGAAATTCTGAGTGAAAGAGATTTTGTTTTCGTCTCCTTCTCTCTGTTGTTATCCATAAACAGTACCACATTCTGGGTAAGTTACGAAGAAAAGAGGTTTCTTTTGGCTCAGTTCTAGTTCAAGGTTGAGAGCCTGTATCCAGTAATGGTCTTCCTGCTGGCCATCTCCAAGTGGCACAGGGTGTCACATAGCCAAAGACAGGGAGCTCATGTTTGTCTCCCATAAAAAGCCACCAGAATTTAACCATGAGTGTCTGCCCTGGTTTCAGTTCTGTTGCTGAAGGAAAATACCCTGACAAAAAAGCAACTCAGGGGAGAAAGGGGGTTATTTCAGCCTACAGTTATAGATTACAGTTCATTATGATGGAAGAGTTAAGAATGGAACTTGAACAGATGCTCTCATTACAGTCAAGAGCAGAGAAAAATGAATGCATGCATGCTCGCTTGCTGGCCTGCTTGTGTTTAGCTGATTCCTCTATCCTTATACAATTCAGGACCCTTTGCCTAGGGAGTGGTGCTGCCAGTGGTGGACTGTGTCTTCCCCCATGAATTAACTTAAGACAGTCTTCTACAAGCCAACTTAATACAAGCAATCCTTTAATGAGACTCTCCTTCCAGGCCATTCCAGGTTGTCAAGTTGACCATTAAAGCTAACCAGCACAGGGGCCCACCTTGAGGTCCTCTCTAATTCTAATCTCCTTAAGGTCCCAGCTACTACTAATTACTTAATAGTTGATTAATTTCATAGCCTATTAACACCTCAAATTGGAGAATAAATTTCCACATGAAACTGGAAACACCATAAAATCCTCTCTATCTCATGACACATCTCTCACTGCTCTCCTTCCTCTTTTCCCCTCTTCTTCCTGATATTTAGTATTATTGGGTTATTGTTGGTTCCTCCTAATTCTTCACGTGTGGACTCTTTGATGGTTAGTGGGCCTTTCCTTTGCATAGATACATCACTGAGTGTTCCTACAGGTTGATGTGGATTTTAGCACATGGGGATGTTTTAGTTCTTGGATCTTGATCTTACCCAATGGTCAGTTTCCTTGTTTTATGAATTCTCATAAAATCTGCCACTCTTATGTAACTTACTATTGCCTTTTTGGTTTATCAAAACATCACCAAAGAACCATGATCCCTCATTCCAAAATGATGTTAGAGAAATGCTGTTGAAAGTCTGAGAGCAGGGAATGAGGCAATTCCAGCCTGGGCTTTTAGTTTTAGGATATCTGTTATTACTAGATGGCTAATTTCCATCCATCAAAAGGAAAATAATTCATGGCTGTTTAGCCAAGTACTCAACCAGGTGGGATAGAGTCTGCTCTACCTATGTTAGTGTTGAAAGGTCTTGCCAATGTCACCATGCGGTACTCTACCCTCCCAATGTTTCCGTCTTCTTCCATTTAAACAATGTAGCACATTTAAATGGTTTATCAGTATGAAATATTGTTTGGCTTATGGTACATTCAATTTTTAAAATAAGCATAAGGTTTTCATAGAGACCAGAAATACATGCATGACCTTCAGTGCTGAAATGCTAAGTCCTTTAGAGTGGTGAGATGGCGATTACCTGTTAGTGTAATATGTATGTTTTCTGTTGGTCCAGTGGGGTGGTGCATGCTGTAATCCCAGCAGTCAGGAAATGGTGACAAGAGAAGCAAGCGCTCAAGGGCAGCCTCAGCAGTATAGCGAGTTTGAGCCCAGCCTGGGATACAAGAGACCTTGTCTCCAAAACCAAAGAATTCCCTGCTAATGTGAATAATAATTTTAAAGTTTGTGAGGCTCAAAGAGGGGTTATTCCATATTACACAAGCACCCATGAGTTGTGCTGTCCTCTAGAATCCAGTCTTTCTCCCCAGAATTAGGGTTGCTCTGCTGATTTTCATAGATTTCGTGCAATAGTTAGTGTCAGCGTTCTAGAATATTCTCTTCTTTTCCAGAGGTCCTGACTAGTCTGACTTTTCTTTGTTGTGTCAGATCCTCCAGAAGCTCCTCAGATCGTTTCCCATTCTAACCCTCATATCACTGCAGATACACACGTGTTTATATAATTGTGTTTTTACCAGTTCCTTCCCTGTTCATCCAGAAACCCTGCAAGGCTGAGCTCACCATTGCATCCTCAGTTCTAATTAGTGGATTTGTTTGTTGGGCTGTTTTGAGGGGTGTATTTTTTTTTTTTCCTGAGACCAGATCTCATGTACTCTCGGCTGACCTTGACCTCCTGAGTCACCGGTTTTAAACTTGCTCTTTCTTCCTCCTGCCTCTCCTTTATGAGTGCTGGGCTTGCAGGCCTGTGCCACCACCCAGTTTATGTGGGGCCAGTTATAGAATCTAGGATTTCATGCACGCTAGGCAAGCTTTCTACCAGCCGAGCCCCATCTTCGGCCCCCTAAGTAGTGGTTTATGAACAATAGTTACCATGTAATTTTTTTTATTGAAAAAGTGATTGGATTCCATGATGGTTAATCTTGATTTTCAATTTGATAAGACTTAAAAAATCACCTGTGGATGAGCCTCTTTGTATGCCTGTCAGGGATTTTTTTCAGTGGTCTTGAATTACGTGGGGAAACCCAGCTTCGTTGTATGTGATGGCTTTCCCGGGCTGGGATCCTGTGCTGTGTAGGATGGAGAAAGGAGCTGAGCAGCAGCGTGTGCTCTTCTCTCTCTGCTTCCTGACTGGCTGCAGTGTGAGCAGCCATTTCAAGCTCCTGCTGTCTTGCCTTTCCACTGTGGTGGACTGCACCTTAGACGGTGAGCCAGAATTAACCTTGTCTCCCTTAAGTTGCTTTTGCCAGGGTGGCTTCTTCACAGTGATGGAGAAAGAAACTAGGGGAGATTTTGAAAAGTAGTTTTGACTATAGTACATCATTTTGTAAATCTCTATCAAAGATATGCTGTTATGATTTTATTTGTTTTCTAAAATCCAAGTCATTTCTTCACTTGGGGAAGTAAATCAATGTTGAGTGTTCAATGTCACTATATAAGCAACATAGATATTTGGATTTTTTTCTTTCATGATATCTTTTGTGTGTATTGGTATAGTAGTGAGCATAGCTACTGTCCATTGTGTCTTTTATGCCTTCAAATTCATTGAAAGAGTTCTTGAGTTTTTTATAATAACCCATTTGGGTTCAGGGGATAGATACATCCATGTTTGAATGTGAACCAAAATGAACCAATTACAGTGTAAATATGTTAACTATAACACAGACACAGACATAGACACAGACACAGACACACACAGACACACAGACACACACACACACACACACACACACACACTTCTCTGGCACTTATTGAGCAATGGACATTTGGAAGGGCAGGTGGCTCAGAGTGGCTAGTAATTTATTATATCACTCTTAAGATCAAAACCTGAACTCCAAAATTATAGATGATCAGATAGTTGACCTGTACCTACTGGAGATACAATAAAAGCCACAATAACAGAATTTATTTAAAAAAAAATCTTAGAGTTAAACCAAAGGAAATAATTAGGATTTGAATTACAGTATAGAGGCATAATGTGCTTTTTGGGCAGATGCCACTCTAGGATACTGATAAACAAACAGATTATTGTTGTGTTGATTTGAGTCACTCATTCAAGAAAAGTGGAGTGCATCTGTGTGCTATACAGGGAGCTTGGCATCACAGTTATACAAGGAGCCAGCATCTGGTCTTCAACTCCTTAATGAAAATGTTTGGGTTTTCCTGAGACAGGATCTTATTAGACCTCAAAATTGCTCTATTGTTGAGGATTACCTTGCACTTTGGAGCCCCCTGCCTCAACCTCCCCAGTATTGGGATTACTGGTATGCATTACCATGTAGTTTATGTAGTGTTGGAACTAAGGGCTTTCTGCTTGCTAGGAGAGCACTCTACTAACTGATGTGCATACAGCCCTAACCCCACCTTGTGGGATTGAAAATTCTTGTCATCCTAATCTTAAGAGAACACAATTCAAAGGGGGAAAATTCGAAACCCTTGACACATTCACAAGATGCCTTCAAGTCTTACTCAGTCCTCTTCTTGTTTGAGTGTTTGCAAACTCTTGTCTCATTCTGTGACATGCCTTAGCACCATGTTCAAAGTAGGTGTCCAGAGCTGTGTAACTCACACCATAGACTTGGTGTTTGTTCAAGGCAACCCCCCCCCCCATATCTAATCGCACTATACCACTCTGAGCTGCGATGATGCAGGCTTGTATTTGACAGGCAGAGGTGAAAGGGTCAGCAATTTGAGGCCAGACTCAGTTACATAGTGTGAGGATAGCCTTGGCAACTTGAGAGGCTGTCTCAAAACTAAATAAAATAAAACAAAGGGAAGACAACCCTGAATAGTGTGGCATTTTGGTCTCTGTTTCTGCATATAACCACTATAAAACTGATTCCTGCTTTCATCCTATTTTTGGAGCAGGTGTTTGTTTATACATCCTAGACCTGCATTCGTAATTCCCGTTATGCTTGTCATTCACTAGCTTTTGCGTTGCCCACCCCTGTACTGGAGATACTTGGAATAAGTGCTACTTAGTAAGTCATATTTTAAACTAAACGGCTTGGTCTAATTTATGAAACCATTTGGGCTGGAGAGCCCTACAGAAAACCACATAGTTCATCCCCCCTTTCCTAGCATAGTGGGAGAGATTTTTATTGTCTATAAAATCCATTCTGGGTGGGTATCTATTCTCAGCCTTCATTATCTCTAGTGTTAGCGATTCCACAGCCTCCCTTGGCAGCCTTCCCTATTGCTGAGCTAGCCTTGCTTATTAATCCTGTAATAATACCTTATGTTCTCCAAATATTGAGGCAATGCTTAAGTCTCCCCTGCTAACTCATTCCTCCCTGCCCACCCTCTGAAATGCTTCTGATAAGTGCGCGTTTGTGTTGTGTGTATGTGTACGATTATGTAAGCACACAGCACCAAGTGATGTGCTATACACTCTTGTCCTGAGGCATTCTGCAAGGGGCTTGTTAGGATGGACGCTGTCAGTCCATAGAAAATTAAGCTATTAAATCTGCAGCACCAGGGTGGTGATTGAATGGCTTGTGCCATGGGATGAAATTGCTTTGCAGACATATGAATTTTGCAGTCAGGAGTGTTCATCCCTCCTTGTGCACTTTAATGGTATTGTTAGATTAATGTGATGATTTAGAGGCTATTACTGGTTTGTCTATGCTGGTTTCGGGACATGAGCATCAACTGGACCTGTCCTAGGAGGGTCTGGTCCACAGATTGTCCTTCAGATAGAATTGATTACAGGTAGGTGTTGGGGAAATGACTCAATTGGTAAAGTGCTTGCTCTGCTACCATGAGGACCTGAGTTCAAGCTTCACCACTCACAAAAACAGCTGTGCACACTTGTCATCTCAGCATTTGAGAGGCAGAGAAAGCAGATCCCTAGAGCTGGTAGGCCAGCCATCTTAGCCTACTTTGTGAGCTCCAGGCCAGTGGGAGACAATGTCTGGGAAAACAAGGTGGACAGTGTCTAAGCAACAACACGCAAGTTTGTCTTTGGGCTGCCCACACACTTGTGTATGCCCGCCCTCCCACATGATGTGCACCTCCACACACATACATGTGAACATGCACATTTACATACACACATTGTCTCTTTAAATTTTTTTATTCCTTAAATGTTTTTCATTTGTGTGTGTGTGTGTGTGTGTGCGCGCGCGCGCGTGCGCGCGCGTACATTATATAGGTCATGTGAGGGTCAGAGGACAACATTCAGAAATCTCTTCTCTCTCCACCATGTACAATCTGGGCAAAGTCCGGTGCCTCTATAGAGCCATCTCATTGGCCCACAAAAGTTGTTTCTTAAGAAAGAGCTGTTGTGAGGACTGGACACAGGGCAAGCATCATGACCTGCGTTCTTTGCAGTCTCCTTCTGGAAGCTGGCATTGCACTGTTCTCTCCTTCAGTTCCTCTCACCGTACTCTGTGCTCCTATCCCAAGCTGCTGGTGTGATGCTTGTGCTGGCTGCTGTTTGTGGCTTTCTTTGGAGGATTGCCCAGGACAGCTGTAGACCCTGAAGTTCATGGGTCCACAAGAAATCCCAGGTTCTTCCTGTGCCTGGAGACAAACTCTAACATCTAACTAGCATCCTGTGACTCCCTAGTGGGGGTCTAACTGAAGGTACCTTTTCCGGGGAAATTCCCTCGAAAACTTAACCTTCAGTTACCCACTTTCCTTTCTCTGATGTCAGAGGTAGATGATTGCAAACACTTTATCCCTGGAGCCTCTGAAATCCTCTTCTAGAAAACCAGGACCATACTGTGTTTTCCATCTACCTCCTGTGTTAGCTGACTTGGTTTCTGTGGGCACTTCTCTCATGGTAAACACATAGTATCCTGCATCTGAAGAGAGCACGCTTTGTTCCGAGATCCACTGTCATTTGCTTTAAGTTTGCTGAGGTCACAAAAGTCACTATGTTTTTAGACTGAGCAAAAGTCCTTCGTGGGGGGTTCACTTTAGGTGAAATGTCTGTTCCGGGCTTCTGAAACTGATGTGTCCTTCTATTAGAATGGGAATCACACACTCCAGATAGACCAGAAGCATTTGACTTTCAAGTGGACGGTGATGCTTTGTGAGCGCCTGGCCAGCTGAGCCCCTGGCCGGGAGCCCAAACAACCTGTCCTGCTTCATAGCTACCTCGTTATCACTATTGAAAGTCTGTCCTGGGAGCAGTCAGTCCTCTGCCGACTCACCTCTGTCCTTGTTTGTTCTCTTTTGTTCTGTTCTTACAACATTGTCTGATTTCTCTCCTTTAACACAAATAAAATGCACACACCTAGCCCCGTTGGTATGAAAGTCTGAGAAACATTAAAGAGTGATTGCTAGTTAGGCACTGATGTGTTTGGACACACAGCAAATGAAGATCTCAACATTTTATTTTTGTTTTTTCTCCCCAGAATCTTTATCCACAAATAGGTATAAAGCTAGCCACAGAATAATGCAGCATGGGAGAGGATTCTTCTCCTCTAACCCACACAGTCAATTCTGCTCCTGGAACAGCCTGTGGGGAGGACAGTTCTAGTCAGTGTCATGCCCTTGTCTCAACACCAGCGCAGACCTATGTATATTTGTGTGTCTCCTGACATGCTCTAGAATACAAACTGAGAAGCATGCTTTAATCTCAGAAATCAAGCCTCTTTTTTTTTTTTTATGAAAGCATATACCATTAATTAGCCTCAGGCACTGAAGACAACTTGCCTGATCATGAATGTTCCAGAAACTATTGTTGCAGTTAGAACAGAATGCTCATTGTGGTGTGGCTGTTTCCTTTAGCGCTAAGTCCTTAAACGAATAGCTAAAAGCTCCCGTCATACTCTCCTTTCCCGAGAATGCCTTGCACACAGGTGGTGTTCCACAAATGTTTTCAAATGACTCAGAACTCTGTTTCTTGTGTGCTCTCAAAGCAATTTTCCAAGGTCCTGTCCCAAATACATAATTGATAGCATTGAAAAATAAGCAAGGAAATTGTATTTATGTAGCATGTTTCTGCAATCATTAGCAGGCTGACTTTGCAATGAGAATTGGGAGTCTAATTCACTTAGGACAGTGTTCTAGGATGACTGCATAGCCTGTGGTAGGTTGACCAGTTAGTGCTTTCTCAGCCACACTGAAACAGAGGAAGCCCAGGAATCAAGAGCACATATTGAAACATTTTAATCACAGGAAGACCTAACCTTTTATCCCGTAACTATGTATCCTTTCTGTGTGATTGGCATCTTCTTGGATAGGTATGTGAGTATGTGGTTTGTGTGTAGAGATCAATTTGCATAGGTTGCTGTTCTTTCAGAGAAAAACAAAGAATCAAGGTGTTCTACTTTTCATTTCTGTTGCTATGATAAAGCACCACTTGGGGGAAAAGAGAGGTTTATTTGGCTCTTTCTTCATTATGGGTTATGGTTCATTATTGGAGGGAAGTCACCAAGGTAGGGGTTTGAGACAGCTGGCCATACTATCTCCAGTCAAGGACAGACAGGAACAAATGCAGCCATGCTGTCTGCTTGCTTTCATCTAGCTTTCTCATCTTTTATATACTTCAGGACCCCTGCGCAGGGAATGATGCTGCCCACAGTGGGCTGAGGTCCTCCTTCATCAATTACTAATCAAAATGATGCCCCTCCCAGAGCTGGCCACAGATTAACCTGAGCTGGATAAATCCTCATTAAGACCCTCTCCTTAGATGATTCTAGGTTGTGTCAAGCTGACTTTTAAAAGTCAACCACATACGTTTCTGTCAAACTTTAAAGCTATACTCAGTTCTCCTCCAAATCAACCTATTGTCCTTTTCATGGCCTGATCTCACCTGCAAGCATTTCCTTCATTTGTCAACAGAGGTGAGACAAGATGCTGTCATTTGCATCCAGGTCTTCCTGACCAGTTGACGTCCCATTAGAAAGCAGGGTCACTAGAAAGCCCAGTGTCATGATGTATATATAACATTCATTGTGGAGAAGACAGCTTCAGAGACAGTCAAGGAATGTCAGAAGTGCACATGAAAAAATTCCACTACAGTCTGGGCCCAGCCTTTTTAACTCTAAAAGACATGAGAACAAAACAAGACTGAGGAGACAGTTCAGTGGTTAAGACTTACAGAGCAAGCCTGAAGACCCTGGTTTGCACCCTCAGAACCTACATAAAGCCAGACACACAACACAAGGTAACACCTGTCTGGTGTCTGTAATCCCAGGGCTCCCTATTGTGAGGTGGGAAATGGAGACAGGGAGATCTCCAGAGCTCCTGGACCAGCTCAGCTAGCGTTGCTTATACAATGGTGAACAACAAAAGACCCTGCTTAAACAAGGTGGAAGGTGAGGACCATACCTGAGCTCATACTCTGGTTTGCATGGACCTAGAGAGGCTCACAGAAGCTCATAGGTATCCACAGTCACACGCGCACACACACACACACACACACACACACACACACACACACACGTGTAACATGAATCTTAAAAGGTCTTATTAATAAAATCAAACCTGAGCCCAGTTATTGGGGTGAATGCTGAATGATCAGAGAAACAGAACAAGCCACAGCCACCTCACCTTGCCAATTCCTCCGCTGATCCTGTTTCCTCAAACTGGATACCTCTGAGTCCTCATCCAGAATGAATCTCAGCTGAACTGCTTCTCGAAAGCCTGAAAGCTTAACCAGCCTAGTTCCTGGTCCTCATGCCTTATATACCTTTCTGCTTTCTGCCATCACTTCCTGGGATTAAAGGCATGTGTCACATGCCTGGCTGTTTCCAATGTGGCTTTGAACTCACAGAGATCCAGACGGATTTCTGCCTTTGGAATGCTAGGATTAAAAGCATGAGTGCCACCATTTTCTAACCTCTGTATCTAGTGGCTGTTCTGTTCTCTGACCCCAGATAAGTTTATTAGGGTGCACAATATTTTGGGGAACACAATACCACCACACACACGGCTTTAAGAAAAACAAAACCAAGCCAGGTGGTGATGGTGCACACCTTTAATTCCACACTCAGGAGACAGAGACAGGTGGCTTTCTGTGAATTTGAGGCCAGTCTGGTTTACAGAACTAGTTCCAGGCCAGCCAAGGATACACAGAGAAACCCTGTCCTGAAAAACCAAACACCAAACCAAACCAAACCAGAACAAACAAACAAACAAAAACTAAAACACCAACAATAAATAAATAAATATATAAACCAAGACAAACAAACAAAAAGCCCTAACAAACATACACCATCGTCATTGCTTCTACCAGATGGCTGAGTCTTGGAACCAAAGGCTGTTGCACATGCTGAAGTTTTGTCTGCGTTGCCTAGTTGTTGTGTAGACAGGAATGTGACACCTCCTTTGCTAATTGAATTAGGCTATGGTTTAATATGGCTGCCAGTTCTTCACAGGCTAGCCTCAGAGTCCTGATTAGCTCATCATTACAGGAAGAAGAGCCCCCACAAGTCAACAGGGCTGTGTTTTGCTTGTCTGTGATCAGATGGACCAGGGTTGCTTCCAGCCCTGTGATGGAAGACAAGCTGTTCAGCTCTGGGTTTTGGTTGTCTTCCTCATCTCCTCATAGTGGGACTATATAGCCAGTTGATATGAAAGTGAAAACCGTAACAATGATGTGTAACCTGCTTAGCATAGGACACATAGAAAATGCTAGCTAATATTAAGGATAAAATCATGCTTCTAACATTATGCTTTTGTCTTTATCTTGCATGATTATAGTCTAAGTTTTGCACAGTTCCAATTTATAATACAAATATAACTTAGTGTTTGGGGCTTAGTCCAAATTTGAAAGTATAAAGGTGTCTTCGAGAATATGGAGAGTTAGTGAGATGCTTCAGTGGGTAAAACTGCTTGGTACAAAGTCTGATGACCTGAATTTGATCATCTAGAGACCCACATGGTAGAAGTACAGAACCAGCTCCCACAAGCTGTACTCTGACCTCTACAGTTGTGTCACATGTGCACTGTGTTGGTATGTTTTTATCAACCTGACGAAGACTAGAGTCATTTGGGAGGAGGAAACCTCATTTGAGGAATGCCTCCATCAGACTGGTCTGTGGTGGGCATGTCTGCATGGTGTTTTCCTGATTGTTGGTTGATGTGGGAGGGCCCAGTCTTCTGATATGGGAGGTAGATGGGTCCAGGAAGCAGAAGAAAGATAGCTGAACACGAGCCTGGGTTTGAACCAGTGAACAGTGTTCCTCCACGGTCCTGCCTCTGCTTCTGCTTGAGATCCTGTCCTGACTTCCCTCTGCAACCAACTGTGATTGGGTTGTGGAAACCACATCAACCCTTTCCTCCCCAAGCTGCTCTTGGCCAGGGTTTTATCACAGAAATATAAAACAAATTAACATACACATATACATATATACACAAATAAATGAAAAATAAACAAAGTTAATACAAAACTTTAAATAGGATATAAAGAAAAAGGTTAGATTGAATAACTTTCTGTTCCTATTTTGATTCAGTGTTTTCCTAAAGTGATGTTTCACATTATTTTTTATGGATTGTTTTCTGCAATCACACAGAGAGTTTTCAAAGACCCTGATCATTCTGTATTTTTTTTAAGAAACAGTGTTCTGTTTTTATATTCCATTTAATGGCTTTTTTTTCCATCCTGTAGCTCTGAAGCCAAGGATGATAAATCAAAAACTAATATTTCCAAGCACCTCAAAAAATAAGAGCCTGTGATAGATTAAATGTAGGCTAAATGAAGCCCATGGCTGATTGGTTCTAATTAGATACAAGGTAAATGTTCGCTCAGCTAGGCCTTCTGTTAAAGTCAGAACACAGTGTTGTCTGGGCTCTCTGTGCTGCCCTTTACAAAATCATTTGAAAATGCTTTGGGTCTGCTGTCGCTGGGACAATGTGGCTTGGCAGCATATTGGTAACTTCATGAGCTTGTCACATTTGTCATGCAGACAGTGTTCTTTATAGGCAAAGCTGTCAGGCAGATTGAGTCTATAATTCTTCTTTGCATGAAATCATATGATGAAACCCCAGTATCAAATTGAAAGCCGCACTGGCGTTTGGAATCTTTCAGGCATGTGTCGGCATTGTTTTACAATGGACGCGTTGCTTGAGGACATATACTCGTTTTGTAAAGTTCATCAGTTATGTTCCTGCAGCATAACTCTAACTGTAGGTCTACTTTGGTTGTTGTTATTGTTGCTGTTTACATATTGGAAGATGAACCTGCTTCTGGTTGTATTTGACTGTGTGTGATGCGTGTGTGTATATGTGAGTGTGAGTTCCCATGCACACATGAGGAGGCCAGAGGAGGATGTCTTTCACTCTGACAGAGTCTCTCAGTGAACCTAGAGCCAGATATGCTAGCTTGCAAGCACTGGAGAGCCTCTTGTCTCTGACTGCATGCTGGGGTTACAGCAGCTAGCATTTTGCGTGGTTGTGGGATTTGAACTCAGGATCACATCTTACCCACTGAGTCATCTCCCCAGCCCTTTGGATGTTTTAAAATGGCTAACTTCACAATTGAGCTACACCATCAGAATTGTAGTCTTACTCTTACTGTCCTAACCATTCTGGTAAGGTAGGAGACAGTAGTTACCTGCGTCCTTGTTTTAGTTAGATCTCCAAAGATAATGCTTGCCAATATATGTGAAGTGTCATTCTGTCTCAGAAGTGCAAGTGGCGTGCAACGCTTCCTTCATGTTGGACTGATCAGTGGGAGCATCCACACAAATTATGCATACAGCCCAAGCGGAAAATTTGGGAGGGTCAGTTTAATTATTTTCCTTGGTGGTGAAATTTCTCAAGAAACTGGCCCACCCACGGCAGCTTGAAGGGGCTAAATGGGGAAAGGAATGGCTTCAAAACTGCACACAGCCCTTGTGCTTCAGGCAGCCCCTTGCTAAGCAAGTTCCTGTTCCAGAGTGGGCTGCCTGCCAGGACTCTGCTAAGCACTCTGGTGTGCTTTGCACCTTGGAATGTGGGAGGAACTTTAACTCTGGGACTGCCCATTCTAACTTCTGTCATGACTACAGCTTGCCAGGTCTCACAGCCACCCAGCTAAGAACTCAACATGGCAGGGACAGGCTGAGAAGTGTGTTCTGATACACCAAGCACACACATCTTCTCTTTCCCCTCCCTCCCTCCCTCCCTCCCTCCCTCCCTCCCTCCATTCACCCCTTTCTCCTCCCCTCCATTCCTCTGACTTTGCTCCTGAATTATTGTGTTTCTGAAAGGAGATCTGTTTTGCGTGCTTTGAAATGATTATGAAATACCCACGGTGGGTGACTCTTTCTGAGTGTGGGCTGGGCAAACCCTGATTTCCCACTTGATCAGCCTTTCTGGTTTTTCTTAACAAAAGAAAACCCATTCTTCTGCGCCCCATAAGTTCACTGCAAAGCTCCATCTGGAACAAATTCAGCATCTTTAACAAATATGTGTTCTCTCTTCAAAAACCATCTAAAAATAGTGCTCAAGCAAATCAGACAAAAATATTTTGACGTTTTCTGTGTGTTTCATGGGGTAAGCACAGTTTGAAACGGGCTCTCTGTTAATTTTCACACACATAAGAGTCGATGTACTTTTTCTGTCTGCATGCACAGTGTATTTTACTCCAGGGTGATTTCTGATTCAAAACATAACACAGCAATTGTGCTTGTTAGAAAGGCCCTGCTTTTATCACAGCTGGCTCTCATAGGGAATTCAGGTTACAAGTACCCAAAGTGAAATGTTCAATTGAGTTCTACTGACATATGACAGTATTGATTTATTTTAAAAAAATTAGTTTTGCATGAAGAAAAACATAGCTACCCTATGAGGTTGTACTTAGGATCTCCACCACAAATCATACTAATGGTGTTGACTTCAGTTCCAAATGATGGGTTGCCCTCTTAAGC
This sequence comes from Peromyscus attwateri, assembly GCA_902168425.1. Taxonomy (NCBI): domain Eukaryota; kingdom Metazoa; phylum Chordata; class Mammalia; order Rodentia; family Cricetidae; genus Peromyscus; species Peromyscus attwateri. Next base: position 15,072 of record CABHPP010145565.1, read on the forward strand.
CCAAGAACCACTGCTACCTGTGTGCAACTTGAGAGTCTGACACAGAATTATTTATAAGGCCAGCCTGGGCTACAAAGTGATCTGTTGAAAAAAAAAAAAAAAGAAAAGAAAGAAAGCTGCAAGGTTGGCTCAGCAGTTAAGAGCACTTCCTACTCCCGCAGAGGAGCTGTGTTGAGTTCCCCACACCCATTTCAGGTGGTACCACTGCCTCAAAATCCAGCTCCAGGAGATGTGATGCCATCTTCTGGCCTCTGTGGGCACTGTACACATGTGCAAGTGTGCATACGCACGTGCGCGCGCGCGCGCGCGCACACACACACACACACACACACACACACACACATACACACACATTTTGAAACAAAAAATAAAACATAAAACATCTCATATTAAAGAGCCAATAAATGTTTTAAAATTTAATAAAAGCAGAATTCCTCCCATCATTTATTGATTAATCAGCTACTGTGTGTTACAGGTGATGAAAGGGATTGCATATGTAGTCCATATACATATTCATGAAATGTAATACATATATGGTATTGCATGCTTTAATTGAATCCTGTGACTTTTGAAATCTATGGTGGAAAACTGAAGTTCATAAGATTTAGCAAATGGCTCTAGGCAACACGGGTGATTTATAAAGAGAGTCAAGGCAAGCCTCATACGCTCCTTCCAGACTTTACATCCCCTTCTGGGACAGACAAAAGAGATGATGTATTAATCTTTTTGATGTTAGCAATATTTAAATTGTTAGAAAAAGTCACATTCAGATCCAGTGTATCTTTTCCTTGTTCTTAGCTCTCTAATACTCATTGATGTCCTAATGTGGAGAGTTTTAGCAAACCTGAGACTGGATTTGAATGATATCATTACAGTTTTCCTTGTTTCATTTTGTTATTTCATAGATCTCTGTAAAATCAGGAAAATATTGCAACTTAAAGTTGATTGTAGCCAGACAGTTTTTCTCTGGTCCTGCCCAGCCTCACGGTCCTGCAGCCACTTATAAAATAATCACTCAGAGGCTTAATATTATTTACAAACTGTATGGCCTATGGCAGGCCTCTTGCTAGCTAGCTCTTCTATCTTAAATTAACCCATTTCCATCAATATATTAGTTGCCATGTGGCCATGGCATTACTGGTCTGCTGGCATCTTATTGCTCCTTCCACAGTGGCTGGCATCTCTCTGCCTCTGCCTTTCTTCTTTCCTGTCTCTCTCCTTGGATTTCCCACCTGCCTCTAAGCTGCCTTGCCATAGGCCAAAGCAGCTTATTTATTAACCAATGGGAACAGCCTATATTCACAGCATACAGAAAGACATCCCCCAGCAGTTGATAGAGATTTAGAGAAGTGTTTATTAATTATTGAAAACATGGCTAACATAGAATTAATTACTGGTTGCTGACATGTCCTAGGTATGTTTAAAATGTTTAAAAATTCTCTTAGTTGATCAGACCTGTTCTTCCTATAATACATACAATGTCTATGTGGTCATAGGAGCCATAAGAGCTCAAAATATGAGCACTGTTCAGAGGTAGATGCACATTCCAATGTCAGATGAAGCTTGTGAGCCAAGGCTGGATGGAAAGGTTAAGCTATCCTACAACCCTCAGCACACATTAAAAAACAACAAAAAATAAAATAAAAATTAAAAACCACCCTGACAATGCCCTGTATTTCTGTGAATGCCTAGAATTCAAGGTGCACAGCAGAAGGGCACATGTAGGTAATATGGATCTTTGTAGGTTACAAGCACCATCTAGAGACTGCGTTTTAGAAAAGAATGAATTGTTTGGGAAACAACTCCATCGAGGTCCCAATTCCCTGGTTTAGATGTGGATACTCTGTCTTAGCATTCCCATTTTAAACAAAGGTTCAACAGTACCCAGCAACAGATCCACGTCTACACCTAAGGCCAGCTCATAATAGGAAGATCTGGACCCAATCTGCATGTCTCCATACCTGCATGACTGCATGCCTACATGTCTGTCTACATATCCTAGTCTGTGCACTTTTTCTGTACTTGGGATGACTCTTGGTAAGCCATTGGTTGGGTATTTTATTTCTCTCTGTCTCTTTCTATCTCTCTGTCTCTCTGTCTCTCTCTCTGTCTATCTCTCTCTCATTTCTTGCTCTCTCACTCTCTCACTGCCCCTCCCTCCCTCTCTCTTTCTTTCTTCTTTGACTAAAAGCCACATCTATTTTGTCTTTGATTTACATTCATTTTTATGTGCCAACTATAAAATATCAATTCCAGCATCCTAGAGACCATAAATGAGGCTTAGCATGTATTTTATACTTCATCAGTGAGTTATATAATAGCAAGTGAGATGTTTCATACTTTCCAGATTGACGTCAGCTGAGGCACCAGAAAAGAGAGTAAATTGGCTTGCCTTCAGTTCCATAATCATTTCCCTTGTTGTCTACAGAGTAGACTCTCTCCTGCAAAGGTTTAGCTCAGTGAATTTTCAAAGTGTGGCCCCTTGTGTAGCAGCTATAACACCGCCTGGGAACTTAGACTTAATGTATAAACTCAGATACCAAACTGCTGGCTGAATCAGAATATGTGAGTGGGGCCTAATGATCTATACTTTTAAAACTTCCCAGGGGCTGGGGAATGACTCTGTTGGTAAAGTGTCCTGTAAGTGTGAGGACCAGAGTTTGACTCCTTAGAACCCATAATGAAAAGAAAAACGAAGCCAAAACTGGGCGAGGTGGCATGGGCTCATAATCCCAAAGTCATCGATAGGCAGAGACAGGTAGATCCTTGGAGCTGCTCCCCAGCCCTCCTAGCTTACGCGATGAGCTCCGGGAGGGAAACCCTGCATCAAAAAACTACTGTGGGATGCTGCTGAGAAATGTCAGCCAAAGTTGTCCTCTGGCCAGTAAATGCAAAGGCACTCATCTTCAACTGCACACTTACACAAGCATGCACAAACACACACACATGCACATTCACACACATGTGCACACATGCACATTCACACACACGTGCACACATGCACTTACATACACTTACACATGCCCATATGCGCACACACACACACACACACACACACACACACACACACACACACACCCTTCAGATAATTCTGGTGAATACTAATATATAAGAGCCGTCATTCCACCTATTTAGATTATACCAAGAGATTTTGTTCCCTCCCTTTCTGCCTCCCTCTGTTTCTTTCCTTTATCCTACCCTAATAATTTAATTCTTCCTTGATACTGTTTCTATTCCATAAATACTTCTGCTTCTTTGTTCCACATAATCAATGGCTTTACAATAGCTAAGTTATTATGCTGTCACTATATCCACTGTTATTTGGGACATCCAATAGTGTTCAGGATTAAGTTTGCCCTGCCTATGTGGACCAGTGGCCCAACAGCATCAAATGGCCAATTTTGGCATGATTCTTGACAAGTATCTTTTGTTAATTTCAAATGGAAACCTGGCTTCTTGTGTCTCCTTCCCTGGCTACTACTTGGCTTGTTTGTTAACAGACCCCACTCAGTGGTCAGTCACTGGAAGCCAGGTTCCTCTCTCCCACTATTGTGTTACTCTTGCGTGTGATGGCTCCTGGGCTCCATCATTGAGAGGCAGGGTTAGCATGGGGAAGGGGGCCTTCTCAAGGACCCAGGCTGTAACTCTTCTGCATCTCATTCTCATTCTCCAAGCTCTGATACTCAATTCCCTTTTCACCATCACTAAATTCAGCTCGTTATCCTTGTGTGACTGAAGAAAAATGGAGACAAAAGGCAAATGGGGAAAAAATGGGAGTAGGCACTCTGGAGCATGCCCAGTAGGAAACCAGTTAAGTTCTCTGTTGATGTTTTGTGTGTTGGTGTGAGCACCAGGATGTGGCTTTGAGTCCTCATGCATGTGAGTTTCTCATCTGAATTTCTTGTCTTTTGTTGTCCAGAAATATCTGGAAAGTGTTATGTGGCAGTCATTAATCATGATCATTAAGCAAGGGAATAAGAGAGCCTCATGGCCGTTGCCTGACTCCCGACCGCACGGCGGAGCGGGGAGACAGCAGGAATATGCCCTAATCCTTTGAATTTTTCTTGTAAAGAGCAGAACTGGGCTGGGAAGATGGTTCTGCCAAAGAATGCTTCCTTGCAGCATGAGGAACTGGGTTCAGATCAGCAGAACCCATGCAAATCAAAAACAACAGCAAAATAAGATAAGAATAAAAGCCTGCAGATTCTATCAGCCCTGGAGAGGCAGGGGTAGGTGGTACCTGGGGCTTGGTGGGTGGGCAGCCCAGCCTATCAGTGACCCCCAGGTCCTAGTGAGTTGGCTGGAGTTCCATGAGAAGAGAAATCCAAGTTTGTCTTTTTGTGCCAAGCTACATGTGCATACTCATGCACACATGCACATAAATACATGAACATACACGTATATTCTGAATATGAAAAAATTCAAGATGGTGACAGGAGAGGATGAAATCAAGAAAGAACTTCTCAGTGAAGCCCCTTGCAGGAGTCTGGTGCCCACAAACTGGCACTGTCTCCCCTTGGCAACTCACTCAATAGACTTTTTCTCTTTTGCCCAGTCCACAGCAGAAGGAGCAAGCTGTCTCCTGGCAGAATACAGTTTGTGGAGTCTGATGTAGACGTCTGTACACTGCATCTCTCCTCTTAATGGGGGATTGTGAGAACTGAGCAGGGCTTTCTCTGCTGGCCAAATAAATTGAGAGTGAACGTGTCTCAAAATCGCTTGTATCTCCCCCATTTATCAAACTCATAGTGTTGGCTTCAGGTTAGTATTAGCCAGCTTTGGCAAAATGCCAAATCGTTCTTCATGTTCAACAGTCAAGAATCCTTATAGGAGATTCCACAACGTCTGTTGCTGGAATCCATTATAGCAAGAAGCAAAGCCAGTCTGCTAGCTACTACGATCCCCTGAAATGAATTCAGTACTTTAGGAGATGTCAAATATCCTTGTTTCTTCTGTGTATTTGGACAAGATAATTATATCATAGTGTTTCAGGGGCATAGCTGAAATGGTAGCAAATGAAGTACATTTTGTATGCTATGACCCTTTCACATATAGGGATATATATGTATATGTGAATATGTGTATATGAATATATATACACATGTACATATATATGTATGCATATGAGAAGTTTAGAATGAGTTAGATCCTGTTTGAACAGATGAAAATCCATTTTAATTTATTTAAAATAGTCTTTCTTATGTATTCTTAAGTTTTAATCTTCTAGCATACGAAAGGTTATTTTCATAAGTGCTACATCAGTCCCAGAGTACAGAACTAGCCACTGGCAATGACCCTTTTGCCTTTGGGGAGAACAAAGCCACAGAGATGTATATATACATATGTGATATTGTTGTAAAATGCATCTATAAAGTAAATAAGGAAGCAATGAGATCTTCAGGCTGAAGCGACGACTCAGCATTTGCTGCTCGCATATAGGACTAGAGTTTGGTTTCTAACACATTTGGGTGCTCACAAACACTAGTAACTCTGCCTACAGAGGCCCCCATAGCCTCTTCTGGCCTCCTCAGGTGCTCTCACAGACACACACATACACCAAAATGAATAATAAATACTAATTTTGGAATGTACATAACTGAACTTAGAATGATAATGTCACAAAAAGTTATAATTAGACCATTGAGCCAACATTTTTCTTATGTTCTCTCATTTCCTGATGGACGATTTGGACATGCAGATCTTATCACCCATTTTTCAGATAAAGAAAGAGACTCAAGGAAGGTTGGTTATGCTGTCCTTTGCCCCACAATGAAAAGCTCCAACACTGGCCTGTAGCACTTCTAAAATCCATACACTTTCCATACTCTCCAGCACCCACAAGCAAAACATTTCAACATTTTTTCAGTATCTCACTTGACAACCTCCTTTTCTTCCAGCTCGTTCACATTGAATAAGTTGTGTAATTAATATTCAACTAGACTGAGGTGGTTATTAAAGGCCCAGAGAGCTGAGAGGAGGGGAGTTTGCTTTGCCCCAATGACCTGGCTGCGGTCCTGTCCCCAGAACAGGTCATCCCTGCTTGGTTTCCATAGCTCTCTGGGCTCTAAACTAACAGCATGTATTTATCCCCAGCAGTTTGTAATCCCTCTAAGAGGCTCCACCTATTTATCATGTGTAGAATTGTTATCATGTCCCATCTTTCACCATCTAAAACAATAATTACCCTCGCACAAAGACATTTTTGTTTTGAGAAAGCAGAGCTGTGCGCTGCACTTTAGGGACCATGACAAACCCTTGCTAATTGGATTGTGCTTGACTGGATTAAAACTGGAGGAGCCCACTTTCTCTTGTCCTTAACTTCACTCTTATGGCTTGGCCTTCTCAAAGCATTGTGTGTTTCCCAAGATCCATCTTCAGGACAGTGATAGTGTAGCAGAGAGGAGAGCCATGAAAGCACATGATGAATCTTGATGTGTTGGGAGATACATTTTCAAACTGGGACTGTGGGGAGTTCTGAGTTAGGGCACCTCCCATGTGAACAGAGAGGCACCATGTTTCCTGGTTGATGACTTAGTGGTAATCTGTGGGGCTCCTAATTGAATGCAACTACTCCACAGTTGCATTGAGAACAGACAAATTGTGAAACCAACATGGACACTGTATTAGTTACTTTTCTGTTGCTGTGGTGAAACATAGTGACCAGAAGCAACTCTAGGGAGAAAGAGCTTGGTTTTCCTTATGGTTCTAGAGGGATCGAGTCCATAATCGTGGAGGAGGCATGGCACTAGGCAGCTGGAACAGGAAGCTGAGAGATCACATCTTCACACACACACACACACACACACACACACACACACACACACACACACACAGGAAGCAGTGAGAATGAACTGGAAGTATGGTGAGGTTATGAACTCCCAAAGCCCACCCCCAGTGACTCACTTCCTTCAACAAGGCTCCACCTCCTAAAAGTTCCATAACTTCCCCAAACAGTGCCACCACCTGGAGACCAGGTGTTCAAATGCCTGATTTGAACCTGTGAGGGTATTTCTCATTCAAACCACCAGAAAAGCCAATCTCAAGTGAAGAGAAAATGTGAATTATTTATTGGTTTGGGTTTATTTTTAGCTGGCAGCTTTTCTGCATTTGAAATACACTAAATATTAAATTATTTGAGCCTTGCCTCAAATTATTGCTATTTTCTATTATCCGAGCTTCTCATTTCTGTTTATATGAAGTATTGAAAGATTAGAATCACTGAAAAACAAAAACTATCTTTAAATTATGACTCTTGAGATCAGAGTATAGAAATAGCTAATGTAGGCCATGGAAACATAATGGATCACACAGTACAACCTACTTGTACACATGAAAAATCTTCAAGGAAGTGAGTGATGTGTTTTTCTAGTTGCCAAGAACATAATTACCTCCAACATCATATTCTAGTTCTATTTTGGCCAGTTATTTTAAAATCCATAATTGTGTTTTGTGTCAATGATTTTTTGTACATTATATAAACAGTTAATTTATTTGAAGATGAGACAGAGAAGATCATAGCTTCTACAAAAGTTGATTTCTAAATTTGTAATGTGAAAAAAGGGACACACCCAAAAGCCGGTTAAGCATTTTTATTGGACTAAGTGACAACTCATCTTCGAGATTGAAATTCTAAACATATATATGGCATATATTATACACTTAAGTGACTAGAAAGGTTTAGCTACTAAGAAAGACTTTTAGAGCAACTGGCTGCTATCCACTATAACAATTTCTGAAATGCTGGTAAATCTGTTTGTGTGAATAACTGTTTATTGACATATTTATGTCTATTTGTTTTATTATATTTTACTTATTTATTTATTTAGTGTGTATGAGTGTATACATGCATGCATATGCATATATGTGTTCGTGCACATTCCATAGCATGCAAGTGGAGGTCAGAGTTTTGGGAGTTGGTCCTTTTCCTCCACTGTGTATGTTGCAGGGTTTGAACTCAGTGAATCAGGTGAAATATGTAAAAACAACCTAAGGAAGAACACACGAGTCTAGTTGAAGCCCTGGGTTCTGTTTTGAGACTATCTTTTGGTAATAGTTCATAACAAGTGTGTCCATAAATGATGCCATAGTCTTTATTTTTAAGATAGAGCCAAACACTCAGGAAAGTCTTATGTTTCTGACCTGCGAGCCCTGACACTGAGAGTGTGGCCAGGATTAAATGAATCCTCATGATTGACACAGAAAAAGGCACCTTAACACATAAAATGTTTCAGTCTCTGTGTGAATAATTTAAGCAACTTTCAAAATAAACTTTGCTACTTAAGAAATTAGTTTATGTATTTACCTACTAAATATGCAATAGTTTCTCTTCAGTGGGGCTCTAATAGTTTCCTCTGATGAAAATAATGTGCTAGTGAATCATAATACAAGGTCCCTACCTTCAAAGTCAGAAGGTAGTATCCCCTTCATCAGAATACAGAGAATGGTGGGGAAGGAACGAGTTTAGAACATCAGGTCCTAGTAACTCTCTGCTCTCTGAAGTGCTTTTACATATGGAAGTATATTTATAAAATAGTTAACCAAACATATGGGCATAAATTGAACTTTCCTACTCTTGGTCCTAAGGCTAGGAAGGCATATAGATCTTGATATGAGCTGAGGCCATTCTTCCTGTTCCTGCTTTGATGTATTCAGGGCACTGGGCAATCCCCTGGCCCTTTATCTTCATTGTTCTTCTTAATTAAGGCAGTGTTCTGCAGACTTAAATAGTGGTGTTTACACTTTATCAGTAAGGAAGTGTGCTCACACAGGAATGGGGTTATACAAAGTTGAGTTTTGAACTTAGAGAATTTCATACATATATACAGTGAAATATGGTCATATCCACTCCCCAATTTCCCCCTCCTACTTCCCCTGGATGCTGGCCCTATGTCCCCATCTCAACTTCATGTCACACAATAGTTGTAGTCATGGCTCCTTCTTAAGTCTGTGTTATAGAATAGTGACCCAGGCAGAAGAAATCGTATCCCCTGGCAATCTAGTTAGCTTTGACCATCAGTTTGACATAGCCTAATGTCATCTGAAGTAGAGAGTTTAAGTTGAAGGATTGCCTCAATCAGACTGCCCTGTGGGCATGTCTATGAGGGATTGTTTTGGTTGTTGATGATGTAGGAGGGTGTGCTGGTTAGATATTTGTCAACTTGACAAGCTAAGGTCATCTGGGAAGAGGGAACTTCAATTGAGAAAAAGCCTCCATCAGATTGGTCTATATGCACGTCTTTGGAAGCATTTTCTTGATTAATGATAGATGTAGGAGAGTCGGACCCTCTGTAGGTGTTGCCATCCCCTACATAGGTATGAGAAATCAGACTGAGCAAGTCATGAGGAGAAAGCCAGTAGCCAGTGTTCCTCCATGTTCTCTGTCTCAGTTCCTGCTACCAGGTTCCTACATTCCTTCCTGCTCTGCCTTTTCTTCATGATGAAATGTATGCTGTAAAGTGAAGTAATCCCTTTCCTTGACAAGTTGCTTTGGGTCAGTGTTTATCACAGCAATAGACGGTAAGCTAAGACAGGGGGTTCAGTCCACTGTGGGCAGTACCATCCTCAGGCAGGTGTTTTAGATTGTAGAAGAAAGCTAGCTAAACACAAGCCTGTGAGCAAGTCATCAGTCTGCAGACCTCCCTGGTTCCTGCTGTGCAGATTGGCTGTGACTAAGTTCCTTGCATTATAGTAATTTTGCATGGAATGGCCAGTAATCTTGTCTTCATGGTCCTGCTCTGACTTCTCTTAATGATGGATGGTCTGTGATCTGGAAGTATAAGCCAGATAACCCTTTCCTCTCCTAAGGCACCTTTGGTCAGTGTTTTCTCACAGTAACAGAAAAGCAAACCAGAACACTTTACTTCTTTTCCTAGGTTATAAGCAGGGAGATGAGCCTCATTCACATTTATAAAGCAAAGCCATCTCCTGTCATCCGGGTTATCCGTCTATTGCTCTTGTAGTATTCAGATAGATATCTGGCAGTATCATCCACAGTTAGTAATACTACAGAAGGACCATATGGTCTGTAAAACCTCATCTCATGGTAACAGTCACTGTGTTCTTGAGAAGGATAACAGATAAGATCTCCTAAAAACTCACATTCCCCTTAATTATCCAAGGGCGAATTGAAATTGACCTTGGTTCTGCTTCACCAGCTCGATTGAGACTCTTCTTTCGGGAATTGCTGGTAGAGTGCAGGTTCCCAATCGTAGTTCCTATTTTTAGTGTCTTAAGGGTTCCTGTGTCTATAAATGGCATTCCCTCTGTGCAGGCTAATGTCTTAAATGCAGTCCAAAATCAATTAGCTATTATGTGCAACAAGGCTGTGCATTAGCAAGGTGAATGTTCTCTTGTGCATTTGATCATTGGTATCTGGCGCCAAGACCTCAGGCAAAAAATGGGGACAGTTCCTGGTGCTTTTCTTGGCGTAACTGAAGCCAGCCATGTTCACACACATGCTTCCTCTGCCTCCCATCCCCCTTAAAAAAGTGTTAGTTACATTTTCAATATTTAATCATATAAGCGATCAAAACAGAATTGCTTGTCATTTATCCATGAAGTCTCCTTCAGGATTGATCAAACAGATGACCCTAGTGTCTGTCATCACTGACCCTAGCCCAGCTCTGCAGAACTCTGCAGGAACTTCCAGCCCCACAAGATGTTGTTTTCCCTCCCAGTAGGCTGCAGGAGTCTTAATTATCAAATGTCTGGTCCCAGCCTTCCTATAGACACCATTTAGCCCACTTCCATGGCAGCCCTATTTGTCTTGTTAAAGACCCTGAAGTTAAATTACTGCCTCTCTGTTTTCCTTCAAGCCTCACTTGCTAGTTATGGTGGAAGAGAGCTATTGACCGGGTCTTCTCATTCATCTAGACTTCCTTTATTATTTTAAATGATCTCACCAGGCTACAGGGCAGCAATTTGCATGCCTTGTTCAATGAATCCTACCTGATAGTTCTGTCTATACTTTTTCTTGGGAAGAGAACAGAAAATCTGCAAATGAATAAATTGTCTCTTGAAAACTCATGGCTTTATCTACTCCTGTACAGAAGTGCTCTAGATTTCAGTGGTTTTGATGGAGAAATGTTTATTAACAGAAAACCTTGTAGTCTTAACAGTATTGAAGCAAGAGAAATATATTTTTACATTCTTCTCTCTCTTTCTCTCTCTCTGTGTGTGTGTGTGTGTGTGTGTGTGTGTGTGTGTGTGTGTATGAATGTGTTTGCACATGTAAATGCCAGGTGTCTTTCTCAATTGCTCTCCACCCTAGTCTCTCATTGAACGTGAAGCTTGTTGATTCCCCTAGGCTGGCTGGCCAGTGAGTCCCCATTTCCCAAGTACTGTAATCACAGTTGTCCACTGGTTATTGCAAGGGTACTGGTGGATCAAACTCAAGTCCTCGACCAGCTGGGCGTCTCCCCAGCCCTGTGTCATTTTGATTTAGCATGTGTTTCTTTTCCTTTTTCTTTTTCTTTTTCTTTTTTTTTTTTGAGACAGGGTTTCTCTGTATAACAGTCCTGGCTGTCCCAGAACTTGCTTTGTAGACAGGCTGACCTGGAACTCACAGAGATCTGCCTGCCTCTATCTCCCAAGTGCTGTCATTAAAGGCGTGCACCAGTACTGCCCGGCTGGCCTGCATTTCTTGCTGTCCCCTTTTATGCTTCAGGAACATATGGGAGTCCTTCTGGAGGACAGAGCTCTTCTCACCCATACATGTTACTTGCCTTGCACGTGACTTCTCTTCCAACATGCTGCCCACATCGGAATGCAACTTAGAAGAGTCTCCTAGCAAATGTGCTCTCAGGCTTCAGTGAGTGTGAGATATTTGAAGGACACCATTAAGGAAATGGTTATGATAGACATCTTGCCTCTGATGCTGTTGGCCTCGTTAAAATGATTCATTTGCAGTTAGTGGACTGTTTCAGACTAATTGGGAAAGTGGTTTTGGTCATACCCCTAGGATGCCCGCGTGGCCAGGAGAAGTCACTGGGTTTGATATAGACCAGGGAGAAGTGAAATTGGTTGTTGCAAACAGCCCGTTCTTATTCTGAAAGGGTACTGTAAAGGGAAAATAGAAGGGAATTAAATTTTTTTTAATTTTGTGAGAACTTTTGACAATCTCATACTTGTAAACAATGCACAGTGATTATGTCACCCCCACAACCCTCTCTCAACCCCGTCCACTCACACCCACCCCCTTCATCTTCTAAGAAGTCCTGCTGCTTGCCACTCACATGCTCCCCTTCCATGCTGTCCCTCCCTCCTTCCTCTTCTCCCTCAGTCTCTTCTTTTCTCTCTCTCTGTTTCCTCCTCTCTTTTTACTTTTCCCTTTCTTCTTCTTTCTCCTCCCTCATCTCTTTCTGTCTGTCTTTTGTGCCTTGTGTAGGCTGCGGCGGTCACAGCTGCTGTGTGTTGATCTCCTTGGCCATGTTATATATGGAAGACAGTGCCCCACTACATCCCTCCCCATCCTGTGGATCCCACAACCCTTCCACCCCTCTTCCAAGACTGACAGAGATGTGTTGAGACCAAGCACTCAGCAGCCACTGGTTTTCGGCAGTCTGACCAGTTATAAGGTCTCCACTTCGACTGTCACTCACTGTCCACAAAAGTTCTGACAAAGGCTGGGAACTGCACTGATCTGTGAATATACATGTAAATAGTCATAAAGCAAAACATTAGTAGTAGAGTCCCCACCCGCCACATGGCTTTGATGTCAATGATTTACCTGTGAACTGAGCCTGTTATTCCTGACCTTTGGTGAGGCTGCTAACTAGGATGGGATGGGGAAGGGGCACACTGGAGAAAAATAGAATTCTTGCCTACACCCAGAGCTGGTGTGTGTTAGTGCCTTTCTCAGTTGGAAAGCCCTGCTCCCTACTATGTTAGAAAGGTGGACGCAGAAAATCGGGAGATGCCGTAGCATAGAATACGACGCAGGAGTGTGTGTGTGTGTGTGTGTGTATGAATCAAAGCAACTAAACGAGTGCTCCTTAGTTGTCCAAATGAGAGGAAGATGCAGTTTTCTTTCCACCTTAGGTTTCCATTTAATTTCTGGCATAATGTGAAGTATAGAAAAGGCAGTGTGGTTTGAATGAAATGTCACCCATAGTCTCAGGCATGATGCCTGAACCCCCGGTTGGTGGCACAGTTTGGGGAGGCTTAGATCATGTGGCTTTGTTGGAAGAAGTACCACTGAGGCAGGCTTGAGTCTGAAGACTTGCACCATTTCCCACTGTACCCTCTGCTTCTTGCTGGTGGTTTGCAATGTGGGCCCTCAGCTTGCTGTCTCAGTCCCCCTGCCTGCTTCTCCACCATCTGCACTCCAACCCTCTGGTACCGTAAACCCACGGGAACTCTTTCTTCTCTAAGTTGCCGTGGTCATGGTGTCTTATCACAGCAACAGAAAAATAAGTAACATGGGTATTAAATCTTATAAGTTCAGAACATCTAAATTGGCCTGGACCAGTCGACTGTGTGCCGGGCAGTTATGAGAAGCAGCAGGGCATAGCTCAAGCTTCTGCTTACTTACACAACTTTTACATTTCTTTGTTCCTGTGAAAGCTGAGGTTTGATGTCACTAAGTGGGAACTCTCAGGGTACAAAGAAAATATCCTATAAGAGAACTCCTTTGGCCTGAAAGTGTAACATTTCAGTAACTGTTGACTGTAACTTTCAAGCTGGGAGAGATGTGAGCTGCAGGTTCTTGCCAGGCTTGAGGTTTTCCTCTTATTTATGTTCTGTAAAGCTTGGTGGTGGGTTTCCATTTGATGCCTCAGGCAACATGAAAAAGGAGTTTTACCAAGAATGCTGGGAATTCCTTTGGTGCCCAAAAGGAAATACTAGGGCTCTGGAGGCTGATGAGAGAGGAGAGAGAGAGATAGGGGAGCTCAGAACAATCCTGCCAATTCCTGCAACTTGATTTCATGTTCTTTTTAACATCAGCTCTGAATTTGCTAAAAGGAATGCTGTAAAAACAGTATGCTAACTTCCCAGTATTCTGAAGCTAAAGGCAAGTCAGTAGTCTGTAAGGGGCACATAAATTGATGGTAGTTATAGGTTCTATTTTTAGGTTTTTAATTTTTAAAGTTGTTTGATAAATAGGTCCTTTTAATTCTTTACAGGAGACAGACTGAACTTGAGAGGCAAAAGAGTGGTCTCAGGACCCATTTGTTTTAATTTAATAAAACTAATCACTCCTTTAATCCTGCTAAATTATAGCCTACTTTGTATATTCTTGCTAATTAAAGTTATTATCTATGGGTGTGTGTGTTCAAGATGGGGGAGTCTTCTTGGGAAAAATGCCATTTTGAGGAATCGCAGAAAAGAGTAAATTATGTGGGTTCCACACAGTTCCCAAGGCTGTGACAAAGTTCCTACCCCTGAAATTCGGAAATTAAGGTCCTGGAGGGTTTCGATGGAATTGCAGTTTCAGTGGGTTGCTTTGGGAGGATGTGTGCAGAGAGAATGACCAAAACTCCTATGTTAGATAAGAAGAAAAGAGAGTGCTAGCTTAGACTCCTGAAAATATTTTTAAAGTTTTTTTTTTAAAAAATGATGTGTATGAGTGTTTGCCTGAATATATGTCTCTGTACCACATGCATGCCCAGTGTCCATGGAGGCCAGAAGAGGATGTCAGATTCCCTTAAATTAGAGCTACAGACAGTTGTGAGCTGCCATGTAGGCACTGGGAACCAAACTCAGGTCCTATACAAGAGCAGCAACTGCTCTAGATTACTGAACCATCTCTCCAGCCCTAACTGTATTTTCCACTAAAAATCCATAGTTGTATGAAACACCATTCGCAGCCAAGATGGTTTTGCCCTCAACAAAGTCGAGAATGTGCTCACAATAAAAACTTAGCTAAAACATTTTGGAAAGGAACACAACTGAACTGAGTGTGTTTGGCTGTGTCCATCAAGTGCTAATGAGATAAGCCATAAGTGATTCACCAGGCTCCGACGGTTAGCGAAGTTGGGGGTCACAGCCTGTGCTCCAAGCTAAGTTCAGTCACCTGTCCCCAGTGAGCCAATTAAAAGAGCCAAATTAATAGTGGGAAGCAGAAAAAGGAAGTTGATTCAAAGCCACACTGAGAAGAGCGACAGAGCACCCCACAAGTCCTTGTAACTGAAGTGAAACTAAAGTTTGAAAAGGGCCGGGGGTATGCACATCGAGGCATCTCAGTCACATGGTCTAGCCTGCCAGGAAGCCATCATTGTTCCCTGCTGTAGAGTGATCTCACAGGGAGTTAGTACTGGGTGAAATCTCATTGTACTAGACACATCCATCCCCCTGTGCCTGGATCTTTTCTTTCTCCCAGCATGGGATTCTAGGGAAAGTCCCATTTCTTTGAGGTCCATTGTTTCAAATAGTCCCATAGTCACATTGAGAGACCCTAGTTAGCGTCTCTTTAGTTCATCTTCATTTCTGCCAGCCCAGTTACATTCTGGATTATCCAGTTCCTGGAACTCTTTATCATGAAGAATTATCACCTTTTCTTTGTGTTCCTCTCGTTTCCTTGAGTCTCTTGGCTGTCTTCTCCATGAAGCTAACCAAAGCTGAGCATAATTCCCCAAAGGGGATATAACAAGAAAATATTTCAAGCGAGATCATTTCTGTGACTTTTAATCAAGTCAGGAAATATTACTAATACACAATTGGGGCTGTGCATAAAAGGGATGCTCTGAAATGCTACTCTGTTCCTGCTGCATACAGATAGACAAAACAGTACCCTCACTGTCTCCAGAAAATGAAAGCTAATTTGCACTATTCATCGGCAGCCTTTTATACCGTGCCACATATTTGTGGTAGGTTCAAGGCCATGAGAACTTTTCGCTCTTGACTCTTTTCCTTAGAAAGAAAAGAAAGAGAGAGAGAGAGAGAGAGAGAGAGAGAGAGAGAGAGAGAGAGATCAAACCATTCCTTCTATTTTGAAGGAGACACAGTGCAATAGTGAAAGCATGGCTGTGGTCTCAGCATTTTACTCAGCTGTTGACTTGCCAGATGATAAACAACCGAACCTTGAAGTCTCAGAGTGTACCAGTTTTCCCCTTAAAGTGAGCCAGGATCTATTTTGAGATGCAAAGGGAAGCTCCATTAAGAAATTGGACTGTGTGGCTCCTGTTCACTAATCAATCTTTAATAAGAATATAGATTCATAGTAGGTCAAGTCTTTCTCCTGATAAAGGCTGTATCCAAAAGGACTCTTCCAAGGGAGGGGAGATCCTTCTCTCAGTCCTCCCCCACCTAGACTAAGAACTGTCATTTCTGACCCAGCCAGTGGCCTAGAAAGAAACAGGAAGTTGGGAGCCAGCAGAAGGAAGCAAAAGCATTCTTACTATCTCAAGATGGACCATTCTTTAGCTTCTCAGAGCTCTCTCTCTGCTGTGAGTGCTGGGAACTGACATTGAAGATAGTATATTTTGTTTGGTTTCCCCCTCCAGCTCTCTGCTCCCTTCTTCCTCTCTGGGGAGGTCCACTCTGGAAATATTTCCAAGAGTTGTTTCCTGGCTTTCCAGTGTCCCGGTCAAGATATATACACTCTTCAGCCACGCTCTCTGTCTCTTCTGTTACTGTCACCTGGTGCAGAAGGTTCTCATCTATTCCTGGCTCAAACCACATTTTGAACAAACACACAGGTTCAGGGGGACTGTCTTTATTAGGGTCAGATCCCAGGTCCTGATAGCTCCAATATGTGGGGTTTGGCCACTCATCCCTAATGTGCCAATTAAAGACACAAGTAATAGTGAAAAACAGAAAGAAAGAGATTCAGCCACCATGGCCACACTGGAAAGAGGAACCAACACAGATCCAGTGGCCTCCCCAATTCACTCTGGGGGTCTAAGTAGAAGCCAGAGTTATGATGACTAACAAGGTATGCTACTGCCCATCATTGCCACATCAGTGTCTAGGCTCCATTCACTCCTGAAAGGTGATGTGATGAGTCCTAAATCTCTTTCCAGGAAACCAGGTCTCTGGCTGGCACCAGACTTCAGCCTTTTTCTTTGCCCAGCATGAGATTTCTGGAGGAATGCCAATCTCTTGGGATCCATTCATTCAGTATTCTGTAGCCAGAGGGAGGAAGGGACACAGTCTCCTCCTTTTTGTCAGTCTGGCTACATCACAACAGTGCAGGGCATCCCCGTGTTCCCAAGCATCTTATTGGCTGCTTAATGTGTCCTCTGAGATTCTGGAGCAGGGGCTCCTTACCACCCTGTCAGCCTTATTGATTAGGAGGAGATGTGCTGTTGAGGGGCCCTCGAGGCTCTTCTCTGTTGGCTGGAAGAGGAAGCCCAGAACAGTTTTGTCAAACAGATTTTCTGTAAACTCCTGTTCTGGGTTGAGTTGTCTGCGGTGATGTTCAACCTGGATGCAGATTTAAGGCCTTTTAACTAGCAGCCTGCCCTCCTGAGCACACTCTTTGCAAGTGCTCTAACAAGTGTGTCTAACTTACCTTCCTCCCTGGTTTATATTGGTGCCTCAGGTAAGAATCCAGTGGAACATATTGTTGCCAGTGGCATCCATTCTAACATCTTAATAGAACTTAATACTATTCTAATATTCCTTGGCAAACCCTCCCAGTGAATCTATTGATTCATGTAATTGTGTTTATTTAAAATATTCCTAACAGTAAACGACTTAGAAAATTGTTACTACAGTGTGACTAAGAGTGAAGGGGTGGTGCTTCATGTTAGTTAAACAGCTGTTTATGTTTTGTTGTTGTTGTTTTTTCATTTTTGGTAAATTGAATTATCAGTAGAATGAAGAATGTTTTGTTTTAGTTTAGTTTTTAAAAGGCTGATACATTTTTATTTGCATGTATGAGTTTTTTGCCTGTGTGTGTGTGTGTGTGTGTGTGTGTGTGTGTGTGTGTGCCATGTACATGCAAAGCCCATGGAGGCTAGAAGAAGACATAAGATTTCTTGAAATTAGAATTACAGATGATTGTGACCTGTCACAGGGTGCTGGAAACTGAGCCCAGGTCCTCTCCAAGAGCTGTTAGTGCTCTTAACCTCAGAGCCATCTCTACACCCCCAAGGAATGTTTCATTCAGAGAGCGTGAGATTATTTGTACATGCTTCCAGATCTGGATTCATGTACATTGGACAGAAATTTATACAAATTAATTTCAATTGATTTGCCACATGTAAAAAATGTGAAGACTTAACTCTCTCGTACCATGTCTTCATTTGATCAAATCATATGCAGCTTTCTAGATATAGGTATGACAGTCTAGTAAATGATGAATTGTGTGTGTGTTTGTGTGTGTGTGCGCGTGTGTGTGTGTGTGTGTGTGTGTGTGTGTGTGTGTGTGTGTGTGTGAACGTGAGCATATGTTGAGCAAGGGCATGCATACATACCTGGGCATGCATGTAGAAGCCAGAGGACCACCTCAGACATTGGTCTTACCTTATTTGAAACAGGCTGTCATTTCATACACCACTGCATATGCTTCCAGGAATTCTCATGTGTCTGTCTCCCATCTCCCCTTAGGAGCCCTGGAATCACAGCTGTGTGCTATCATATCTAGCTTTATGTGGTTTCTGGGCATCTGAATTCATGTCCTCACGATTATGCAGCAGGCATTTACCCACTGAGCCTTCTTCTCAACCTTATCTCATTCTCTTGAGTAGGAACACTGCCTCCTTTTATTGCAGAGATATTTGATTGAGGTCGGTCCGATCTTGATGGATGTTTTCATTGTAAATGCCAACAAATGGGAGACAGACCTTATATGCTGATGGACTGTAGGAATGTGCTCTTAGGTTAAATCCCTAAGGGTTGTAATACCACATCAAAGGATCCCTAAGCTCTCTTTAAAGTGCCCATAGGAATATAAATCACGCCTTTATCTTTGACAAGTATACTTGGTCTGTGTTTCTTCATGGCCTCTTTTCCTTATGTTCATCAAACTTATTTTTTTTTTCCTACACTAAACATTGAAAAATGCAATCATTTGTTGTTACATGTATCTACCATTGGGATATTTTCCCAGAGATTTCCTGTAATTTAAAGATTTTTATTTTGTGTTGCCACTAAAAAGAGTCTTTTAAGGAAATTACATATCTATTTAACATAGCATTATATATATTTTACTTTTTTCCAATCCAATTTTCTTTCTTTTTTGCCATATAGATACATAAAGTATTTAGGTAACTGAATCTATTTTTTTTCTTTTGAGCCTTCTAGGTTTTAATATGACCTAAGACAGCTCTCCTACTCAAAGATTGTCAGCCACAGTTTACTCTACATATGTTGCCATTATCTTTATACTCTACTGTGGAGGGGAATATTCAGCACCATAATTTAAATATCTTTCTGCACTTAGAAACACATTTGTAGAGTTTTGATCCAATCCCTGGACTTGTAGTTAGTTCCAATATTAATTATTGAGTAATTTCTCTTTTTGAACTGATTTAAAATTTATTCCTGTCATGAATTTGACTTCCATGTGCTTTGGTATACTTCTAATTTTTTTTGTTATTATTCCATTTACTGTAAATTTATCCCCCTAAACAGCTTAATTAAAAATATAATTCACAATAGTATATATTAATACTATTCACACTTCATTTATACAACTTGTTTTAAATCTTTATCTATTTGCTTATTTTTATAATTTTTTTGTACTTATATGTCTGTGTGGCTGTCTGAGTTTATGTGTGCCACATACATCACTGTGTGTGGGACTCACTCATGGAGGTCAGAGGGCATGGTCCTAGAGCTGGAGTTATAGCATTTGTGAGCCACCACGTGGGTAGTGAGAACTGAACCTGGGTGCTCTGCAGGAGCAGTAAGTGCTCTTAACCACAGAACCATATCTCCATCCCCCAGAATTCCTTTTTTAAACAGCCACCCTTTCAGCTCTCTCAGCTCCTCCAAGCTGAGCATGGCTGCTGCTCTGTCACTCATGATTCATTTTGTGGGAAGGAAGATTGGGTAATCATACTTTATTCCACCTTCTGAACCCGGAACACAGATGGGAATGTTTTAATTATTCATCCTGTTATCTCTACACAGCAAATCAGATAGCTGTATATTTTCCATTTGATGAACTTACTGATTTGATCTTAGTATTCAAAACTTTAAACATCACAGCTCTCCAGTGACGTTCTAAAGCAGTGTAATTAATTGTCACTTGGACCTTTCTGCCAAAGGGCATGTGGACTTATATGAGATAAGTCATAATCAACACTTGTAGATTAATATATACTCAGCCTCCTCTTAGCATCTCACTGGTGTGTGTTAGCCAGGGCCACACCCATTGTTGTAAAGCTCCTCAGTTTCATTGGTTAATGTTAGCCAGGGCCACACCCATTGTAAAGCTCCTCTATCTCATTGGTTAATGTTAGCTAGGGCCATGCCCGTTGTCAAGCTCCTGTGTTTCATTGGTTAATGTTAGCCAGGGCCAAGCCATTTTGTAAGGCTTCCATTCTAGATGAAACTGTAGTAATTCCTGGAAGGACAGGAATTTGGGTTCCTGAAGTAAAATAACACGTTTGTCTATGTTCTTGCAACCCCCTTCCTTTGCTAATTAAGTGACAGCCTGATTGCAGACACGTGCAAGGGCTAGGCATCACTCATATGGCATAGAACCTTGCTTTCCTCTGAAATCTCTAAGAAGGCACCCACATCTCCTCAGAGCCTCTGCTGTACGGGCATCTGCCGTCCACAGCGTTAATAACTTGTGTAATAAACCTCTGACCCAGAAGACAGTCCTTCTCGGTGCCCTTCTGCCCCAGACCGATGCCTTCCAATAGGCATGCGCAGAGTTATTTTGTATCTCTACCCAACACCCTTTAGCAGCCTGTGGCTTCTTCATCTGGACTGTAATACGTCAGAAATCACATTATTTGCTCTTCCAGTTAGGATCATGAGATCAGGCATGTGCACTGCGGGGCTCCAGCTGTGGAGAGTCAGTGTTCTTGTTTGTAGGCTGTTTTCCTTTCTGATTAATATTTAATGGTGAGGGTGTGTGTGTGTGTGTGTGTGTGTGTGTGTGTGTGTGTGTGATGGCCCTTAAAACTGTTCTTATAGTTTGCTGTTTAATCATTGACATTTTCAACTTTTCTTTTTTTTTTTGTTTTCCCACTCAAAACTTAAAATCAGAAAACACTCAAATATTTGAATTTTTATATGTTTACCTCTTGTTCTAAATTTATATGCATGATGTTTGTCGGTGTTTAGAACTGCATGTTTATTTGTACACGTGTTGTACACCTTTGCCCATTTGTGATGTGACATCTGAACCTGATCATCTTTGCTTCTCATGATGATGTTATTGTCTTTCACCACACACACACACACACACACACACACATCCTGAGTTACAGTCTTTACTTGTGCACACGCACACAAAACAGAACATACTGAGTTGTTTTCAGGGACTTCCCTGAAACTGAAGCAGAACAGGGAGATGTTACTATTCTTAATTCTATTAAGCCCTACAAATGAGATTCATTCCTTGTCAATAGTAGGACATCAGACTGAGTGCAACCTAAAAGAAAATACTTTTGCCTTGTCAGAGATGGTTTAGGCAATGCCAGTTTTGGTCACCCATGCTTGTCCTTGAAGGCTACTTGTAGCCTTGTTTACCCAGGAGGCACTCACTCTGGGTCAGACTGTGTGAACTCTCCTGAACATGACACTCTGAGATAGTTACATTGTTCATCTATTTCATTTTCAGGTGGTGAACTGAGGCACAAGGCATTTAAGTAACTTGTTATAGAGTGAATAGCTTTTACATCCCTGCCAGGGTCTGAGTCTGCCATCTGGTTCTGAAGCTGTCAGTAGACCATTGTTCCTACTGCGTAGAAAATGGTGATGGTGGGGCTGCTACTATGTGGGATGTGCTGTGAACAAGAAGCTAGCTAATCCTATTTACCTTTTCGTTTCAGGTCATTGCAATACCTAGAAAGGCATAGGCTTTCTTTTTGTAGCTGACTTAAAGACTTGCATAATCAATTTTGAAAAGACACAATTTGGTTCAAGTAAGATAATGTAAGAAAGCCAACCCAAATTTCTATAACATAAGACTCATTTGGCTTCCTGTTTAATTTCCATTTTTCACCAAAGCATTCTAGAAGTTCTGAAAAATGATCATGTGTAATGTCTTTGAGTTTCTTGACATATCACTGGCTCTTTAGTCAAACAAAATGACTCATGGGGATATATACACAGTATGAAACAATGTAAAAAGAAAAAAAAAAAACACGTGGCAGAGGACCAAGTCACTTCCATGACACTTGTCTAATTTGGAAGCACAGTCACATACCTGTTGTGTCCTTCAGCCAAAATATATTCAATTGTCTACCATGTCAGTGTCTTCACAGTGCATCCCTTTGTTTCTGAAACTGGATTGCTAGACAATCCCTCCCCTTCAGAAGGGATCGAGTAGAAACTTTATTCGAGAATGATCTTAACAAAGTAAACCAGCATGCATCCTCTACAAAACCAAGAGTACCAGTGGAGTGTGATTGCCACCATCTTTGTTTCCTTTTGGGGACGGGGGAAGGCTACTCATTGGTTACACAAGAGGTCTAGAATCAGAGGATGGGTGAGATGCAGTACAAGCCAATGCAGTGGAATTCACAGGCAACACCAAAGGCAGGCTTAGAAGATGCCCCAAGGCTTCCTGGGAGAAGCAGGTCTCATGCTAGCAATCTCTCTCAGCTGTGTGGTATTGCCCTTTTCCACTGAATGATGCCTGCGGACTGTGGTTTCCCAATCTTCTCAATTAGTAGTGATGGGAAAATGCTTTTACTTTATCTTGTGTTGACCTAGTAGTCAATGCCATGGTGCCCAACATGCCAAGCAATTAGGTTATAATAATCCTTCAAGAGAATATTTTTAAGATACTTTATTGGGCCAGTGAACCCTGGGAAGAAGTAATGGTATCTTAGCTTCAGAGAGGCTGGTTAACCTACTTTTGCTTGTCAAGACTAGCCAAAATGAGATCTTAGTGACTTCCACCTTACTAAATAAGTTATTATGATTCGGTTCATTATTCTTGCCAAGAAGGCATATGAAAATAACATGGCAGCAGTAATTGACACATGAGTCATTTTTTCTCAAGGACTGTGTATCTTTAAACAGTTGGTAACTTGTACATACTCATGTGATTAATTTTCAGTTTTCAATGTGAATAATATTTACTGGGAAATATGTGCTGTGTGCCAGCACTCACATGGTAGCTCACAACTGTCTGTAATTCCAGTCACAGAGCATATGACACCCTCTTCTGATTTCCTCAGGTACTATACATATGATGCATAGACATACATACAGGCAGAACACCTTTACACATAAATGAAAAATAAAATAATTTTTTTAATAAAAGAAGGGTAAAAAAAAAAAACAGTTGCAATCAAAGTTGTACTTGGTTTTGTTCCTTACCAAATGCCATAACTTACATTCAAAAAATTTAAATTTTATTTGTTTGGCTGTTTTTCCTATATATATGTCTGTTCACCACTGTAGGCAGTACCCTTGAAAGTCAGAAGAATATGTTGGATTTCCTGGAATTAGAGTTATGTATGGTTTTGAGCCACAGTGTAGATACTTATAACCTATACAGGGTCCTCTGAGGTGGCAGCCAGTGCCTTAACTGCTGAGCTGTGTCTCCAGACCATCAGCTTTCATTTTAGATTGAATCCCACAGTCAACAAATGGGTTAAAGTACTTCAAATTGTAAATTATAAACTCAACCTAGTGAGCACTGACTTAGATCTACTTCCTGGGTAAGGTCATGGACATTGTTTTACAGTGATTTAGTCCTCTGGGTAGAGTTCCATTTGGGATGTTACTTTATAATTTGTATGTAATTTTATCTATAGAAAGGTAGAACTCTGTGACTTTTCTTCAGAACATGTGGACAAACATCTCTTCTCCCAGGTAAGGACCCAATAACCCAATTTTAGCTCAAAGAACCTGTCAGTTTGTTGGGGTTCTCCCATCCATGGAGGTTTCTGCACAGGTTTCAGGCATATTTGCTGGCTGGAAGTATCACTTTTCTCCAACAATTGTGTAAAATTGTGCGTAATTTGGAGGGGTCTGGTGCTTGTGAGTTCTGTGAGCTTCAGGAACTTCCTAAGCCTTCTAAGTTTCTTGCTTCCTGAGTCTTATGAGCCTCCCTCCCGTCTTCAGGAAAGACTCCTTCATTTCAGAGGAGATAATTCTCTGAGTATAAATACTTCATGGATTGGAGGTACTACCGTATACAAAGAAATGACTAAGTGGTTGCCTTGCTCTTAAAATTCTGTATGATATAGACATCTTCCCTTTCTTATCTGCCCTTAGGGCTGCTTTGCCTACATGCAAAGCTGTCCCAAACACCAGATCATGGCTTTGTTGCTAGGGTTTTATTTTAATCCTAACCTCAGGACCTTTTTAGATCAGCCTGTTCTCTCCCTGTGCTTTCATCTAAATCTGAGGAGCCCTGAAGTGTTCCTCAGAGAATTTCCACATCATTCGGGAAGAATGGAACACTTTTCATGAACTTTATAATGAGGACATTTGAGTAGAGATACACCTCAAAAGAAATGAGAATAGATTATTTTGATTTGGATTTGCCTCCTCTCTGGACAAGTATCCCTGCTGCAAATGATGACATCAATATTAGCAAAAACTCAATTGTCATGGAATGTAAATACCCAGGTACTCCAAGCTAGGTTTCCTGAAAAAATCACCCGAGGCTTCACTGTCATATGAAAATATTTACATAGTAATATGAAGGCAATTTCTTTTATTTGTTTGGTTTTGAGACAGAGTCATGTATAGTGCAAACTGTCCTCCAACTCACTGTGTAGCTGAAGATGGTCATGGACACCTGATGCTCCTTCTATTTCCTTAGTGCTGGGGTTAGCAGATGTGAGACACCACACCTGACTCATGTGGTGCTGCAGATGAAACCAAGACCCTTATGCGTCCTTGTCAAGTACTCTGCCAGCTGAGCCACATCCCCAGCTCCAAGGTGAATTCATACTAAAAATGACAACAGTAAATCTCCTTGTTATCAAATAACTGAAATATAAAATCTGGGTCACACTGTGTGTCAGAGTAAGGAGAAAGTGTCTGTGTATATATTCTTTAAAAAATATTTGTATTAATTATTTGAGGATGCCATACATGTATATTGGTCATATTTTCTCATATTTACCTCACTCCCCCAACTCCTCCCAGATCTTTGTCCTTTTCTTTCTCCTCCTTCTCCCCATATTGAGTCTAGTCCTTGATGCCCAATTACTCTTGTGTGGGGCCTGCCCTGGTGTGTGGTCAACCTTCCAGAGGTCATATTATTAGAGAAAAGCCACTTTCTCTCTCCCCATAGTTTAATAAAATACCAATAGCTCCTCCCTAGTGGTGGGATTTCATGCCCACTTTCCTCCTTCTTTGTACTACATTTTGGAAATATGTGTCTATTT
>CABHPP010145566.1:0-16418 GCA_902168425.1 Peromyscus attwateri
GCAGTCCAGATAATCTTTCATTGGGTAGTTTCACTTGCATTTTTTCTTTTTTTTTTTTTTTTTGGTGATTTTTAAAAACATAAAGGCAAAGGCAATCTGTCTTTTCACAAAGCTGCCTTCCTTTCCCTGCCCGATAAATGACTCACTGGAAAATATATTTCATTGGGAGCATCTGAAATCCTATAAATACATAAAGCCCTATTGTTCTGACATTTTTGAATTGATCAAAAAAAAAAAAGATTGCTTTTTCTCCTTTTAGTTTCATACATATTGTAGTTATCTGGAAGAGAACATTTCCTTTCTTTTCATCTCTTCAGTGTTTGCAAGGTTGTGAATCAGCACATTCATAAACTCCCCCCAACCCCCTCGAAAAACCCCAAACCAATTAACCAAACAAACCAAAGCAAAATTCCTTCATCAGTAGAGCGACTGTTGATGTTCTTAGCTTGTGACTTGGTAGACCTTTGTCTTACCAATGTAGTTTTACCCTCATGCTTTGTTGAATTGAAAAAGTGAAACTTTGCTTACAGAAGTTCTAAGGGCCTTGAAAAAGGGATTCCTTTACCCCTCTGTTCAAAGAGACCATCCTTCCCCATCTGCGATGGCGGACGTCATCTTGACTGCATCAAGCTAAGTAAGGAACTGTCCAGCTGATTTTAGTCCACCCGGTGTTTGGGGACGAGAACAAATGCTTCAGAGAACCTGAAGCCCTCAGGGCTGATACTGCCTTTGAGCTTATCCTGTTGCTTTCCCCTTTCAGCTCAAACCATCCCTTTTTCTTTAGAAAGACCTCACAATAGTTCTCAAAGTGGGAGCATAAGGAAAAATGTAGAAGGTAATCCTTACGGGATCAACTTTAAAGCATTATAAAAAGAACGGAAACACGTATCTTTTTTTTTTTTTTGACATAATCAAGTGTGGCAGCATCTTCTTGCTCTTCTCTATGATGGTTTTTTTTTTTTTTTAAGTGAAGAGAAAAAGATGTCTTGATAGTGGGTTCGCGTGAGAATGTTCAGGAACAGAGTAGAACACAACCAGGACTTCGATGTTGCCATCACGCAAGATCTTTTGAAAACACAGACCCATTCAAAGCTTCAGGTCTGAACTACAGGTACAATAACAGGAATATTAGGATAGGTATCTGGAGAAGTGGATTCTCCTTTGAGATCTGATAATTGGTCATGTGACTTAGAGTAACTACCCAAGATTCTCTGCATGTCTTCCTTTTCCCAGGAAAGTAACATATTTGGCTTCTACAATATCATGATGCAAATAATCCTATTTTACACCTTTTTTTTTTTTTGTTTAAGTTCACAGGCAGGCTTTTGACATGTAGCTATGAAAGTGTGAGAGGTCCCTTGTGTTCTGGGGACTATGTTGGAGTATTGGTAATGCTTTCTCCATCTAACTACGTGCTTTCCTTCATGGCTCTCATTGGAACATTTGTTTTTACTGCCTGGGCTGAGGCACACTGAGAATGAAGTTGTTAACTTTGGTCTCCTTGGCATTTTTCTTGAACAAATCAATGAATGATGTAGCAATTGCCACAGAGTTTGTACCCAATAACGGCCCCAAAGGGTTACTCATGGCTGATCCTTGACCCTGTAAAAGGCCATCATAAAAATCCACCAGGCAATTGGAAGCTGTCAAAATTCATTTCCCAATGAGTCATCTGTTATTGTCAACAAGCATAAGTTGAGGACATGCAGAAAACAGGATATTTTTATGGTAACTAAATTTTAGTCGATGAACAACAAGTTGCTATTCGGTGCTTGTGAAGAACAATTACACTGTTTCAAAGCCAACAATCTTTCCATCCTTTAGGAGTGTTTAAGGAAAGCCTATCACTCAATTACCTTTCCAGTTCTTCCAAGTGCATAAGGATGAGCAGCCTTTGCCATTTATGTGCTGGTAGAAATAGAGGGTGTAGGAAGAGACCCTGGGAAAGACTTGTCTCGATTTTGCCATTTTTCACAAGTCTTTAGTTTTCCTTGGCGTCTTTTTTGCCATTTGTAAAACAAAGCTGTTTTGAGATGCCCCCTGAAGATCAGATAGCATCTGTTCTCAATGTTTGTGACTTGTGAACCTAATGGCCTTAAAGAGGTTAAAAACTCAGTGTCTTTCTAACAATCCGGTGAAAGGGCATTTTTGTAGAATGCTTTAATCAACAAATAATAGCACTAAACTGTCTAATAATGATATGCTTGCACTAAGCTTTTTGATATAGCTGATTTCTTTCCACACGCAATTTGATGAACTTCTGTTAGATAATCGCTAACATTTTCAACAACTTGTCTGTGGAAAAGTATCGACTTATTTTCTTTTGGAAATAAACCTTACATAAAAGCTTTCTGTAACTGTGAAATACAAAGTTGCTAGACATAAAATGTCTAATGAGAGCCCTTTCCTTCCCCAAACCACATCACTGTTATTATACAAATAAAAATATTTTGCGGGTCAGGTGATGAACATCTGTAATTAAGGAATATCATCACCATCCTCGCCATTTTCAACAACATTATCATCATCATCACCACCAGCAAAACAAATCAAAATCTTCTGTGTTAATGCTCTGGACATCTACTTATATTTTCTTTGAAGGCATTGGCAATTCTGAGGAAGTCACTGACTGTATACTACAGTATGGTAACAGTTACTTGTAACACAGCTCCTTGGTAAATGGATCAGAAATAACTCCATTATGTTAAAAAAGGTGGTTTACTTGGTAGGTTTTTGTGAGTTTGCAGAATTAGGAAGGCGTTTCCGATTTCAGTGATGAGGCCAACGCTGAAGTGGTCATAGACAGCCTTGCCATAGCTAGAGTTGCTCATAAATCAGATCCCTTGAGATGGCGAAACACCCGAATGCTAGCAGAGTGGCTAAGCAAATGTTTTGTGGCTGAGTACCCGGAAAGACAAACTGTAGGCTGAGAGCTTTATCAGGTTAACAAACAAAGCACTTGGAGACAGGCCCTGAGAGGAAAGGTTGGGAGGCATGGTGTAAACAGCAACTTGACGTGGAAACCACACAAAAGTCTGTGAAAGAAACCGTTCTTGTGCAAGGCTTACCGTCCTAGCTCGTCATAAACAAGACTTACTCATGGAAAGACAACATTCTTAATTAGGTTCTTAATTTTTTTTTTTACTTTGAAAAATCAGATAATGTTTAAAATCTGGATAATTATAGATTGAGGTTATCATTCTAGATCATTCCTTTCAATACTAAAAGAAACTATGAATTTCACAAATACCTCCTTTTGTGCCTCCCAGAATCCTAAATCTTTCTAAAGTGATAGTTTTACATAGTATCTAGATCCCATATAAGATACTCCTTCCTAAATATCTCGACCCTACCCCCTTATCTACCTAATGTCTCTTCTCCTTTAGTAGAAATCCCTTCTTTCTATTTTTTTTATTGATATAAGACCTGTAAATATAGTTACATGATAGAGTATGGTGTTTGGACACATGTATATATTGAGGAATTTGAATTTAGACTATTAAAATATCTACCACCTTAAATGTTGTATCATTTCTTTATGGTGAATACACCTCAATCCTGTGTCTCAATTATTTTTAAATAAGTAATGTGTTATTTTAAAATTATCTTTTTCTGGTGTGTATGAATTTGGAGTTTTTCCTTCATGTATACCTACATTCTCTTATGTATGCTTCAAGATCTACAGTACCACAACAGAGGCATCTCCACCCTCTTCTTCTTAAAATTTTTTATGGCCATAATATTTGAAATGCTGTCTGTGTCTCTAAATATTCAAGAAGACATCTCACAGTCAGTCATTTATCCCCACCTTTGAGATTTGGGGATGATTTTTGTTATACTAAATTGGAGCTGTTAACTTCTGTTTCTGATTATCCCTCTAACATGGCACATCAGAGTGACGCGTGGCATTTGTTAAACAAACTAACATTCAGTCAACCTTTGTAACTGCAGTCACGAAGACAATTCGTGAATCCACTCTTTTCTTTTGTCATGACGCCGATCTGTGTGTATCCAGTTTAGAAGCCAAAGAAAACAACAGCCTCTACTTTACACAATAAATGTCCGGTTAACCCCCCCTCCCCCCCCCACAGTGTTCCTCTGTGTAGCTCTAGCTGTCCTGGAACTCACTTTGTGGGCCAGGCTGGTCTCAAACTCCCAGAAATCTGCTTTACTCTGCCTCCTGAATGCTGGGATTAAAGGAGTGCGCCACCATACTTGGCTGCTAATTTTTGGTTAATTCTTTTTTTAAAGATCTAATTTAATTTAGAAAATCTGATACATTCTAGAATTTGAAGGATATGATCTTTCCAAAAAGCAAAGTGTAAGTAATCAATTTGGAATTAAGCCCCCTCCAAGTTGTTCTTCTGACTTTAACAGATGGCCAAAAATTTTTTGAACATCTGCTTTGTTGCGGGGTCCAGAGGAGGTGGGCCATGGTCTTAATATGCCAGATGATACGCCTTGTCCTTTCCCAGCCTGCCTTGCAGTTAGGTTGGGGCCATTGCCATACTTTTCATTTGGCCCAGTGAGAGACACGCAAAAGTACCTCGCGTCACCTTTTTTGCCAGGATATGAGAAGAGATGGTGTGGCATCTTCTTTATTTGTCTAAGAGTCTAGAAGTTGGAGGCATACAGTAGCAGGGGGTGAACGATGTGAAAGAGAAACACACTTCTAACGGAGTTAAGCCACTGAGATTTGGGGTTTGGTATTGTGACAGCTACCATTAATTATTCTTAATCAAGTAGCAGGCAATATATCTCAATGTTATGAAATTATTGGAGAAATCGGGTTCATTACCTAGAACAGGAAGTCACATATCTAAATTTGAATTAAAACCCATTGGGGGAGATTTAGAAGGGAAAAAAAATCACATTTCTGGAAACTAAGATGTACTAAATTAAAATTTAGAGTGAAGGACACGTGGATCGATTTTTTTTTTTAATCAAGTTCTTCCAATGATTCTAGATCATTCCATTCAACCCTAAACTTGTATGGCTTAATATCAAAGAATTTTCTGGGCTGGTGAAATGGAAGATCAAAAGGAATCCGAGGTTTTTAGATAAGGGGTGGGGTGGGGGGTTGTGCACAGGCAGGCAAACTATGACCCCTCGGGCTAAATCTGGTCTCAGAGTTTGTTTTATTGAAACATAGCCAGTCTCATTTGCTTACTTATTGCCTAAGGCCTCTTTCATTACAAAGGCAGAGCTGTCTAGCTGTAACCAGTGACCTCAGGTGTCACAAAGCCTAATAATATATTTACCATCTGGCTCTGTGGGGGAAAGCGTTTAGACTCATGATCTTCTCAGCCTCCCTCCAGGAGAAAGGAACCAGAGCTTGGCTTGACCCTGCTCCTAAGGGGTGGACTCAGACTCACAGTGCTCTTGATCTGGATGAGTTGTGGTATTGAATTTCAGGGCAGCTGCATCTAAGAGTACTCTATGTTTTGTGAACCAAGTCCAACAGGTTCTCGATTTTTCTTTTAGGTTGCCAAGCCAACAGACACACAGCTCCAACAGCACTTCTGTCCTGGTGGTATCTACAAAGACCTGGAGATGCTCTCAAGAATAGAGATTGTAATTTCCAGATACATCTGCATTTCTGAAGTTCTTTTACTTCAAAAGAAAACTACAAAATAGGTTAATAATTAGTGTCACTGAGTCACTTTCAAGTCTTCACTCTCCTTTATAGTCCTTTTGGGATTCCGCTCAATTTATTTCACAAGCTTGGTGATTATTTAAAAATAATCTCTATTTAAATATATGCACATCTAAATATGTACATTTCAACACGTATTTAAATATAAAAGTTAAAGCTGTCAAATCCAGGAAATTCAAATGTAAAATGGAATTCTGGGAGAGGCTATTAAGATTAGCTTCAAAAGCAGAGATAAGATCTGGCAGATCCTTTTGCTTAAAGCAGTGGTTCTCAACCTCCCTAATGCTGCGACCCTTTAAGACAGTTCCTTATACCGTGATGATCCCCAACCATACAATTATTTTCATTGCTACTTCATAACTGTAATTTTGCTACTATTGTGAATTATAAATATCTGTGTTTTCAGATGGTCTTAGGAGACACCCTGTGAGCTCTGGAAGAGCTCAGTGGTGAGAGGGAGGAAGGACTATAGGAGCTGGAGGGATCAAGGACACCAGGAGAGCACAGGCCCACAGAATCAACTACACTGACTTCATGAGCGCTCACAGAGACTGAATTGGCAATCCCAAAGCCTGCATGGGTCTGCATAGACCCTCTACATATATGTTATAGTTGTTAGCTTAGTATTTTTGTGGGACTCCTAACGGGAGCAGGGATTGTCTCTGATTCTTTCACCTGCTCTTGGGACCCCTTTCCTCCTTCTGGGTTGCTTCGTTCAGCCTTGATAGGTGTTTGTGCCTAGTCTTATTGTAACTTGTTATGCTATGTTTGGTTGGTATCCCTGGAAGTCCCGCTCTTTCCTGAAATGGAAACAGATGAGCAGTGGTCTGGGGAGAGGGGAGGTGGGGAGTGAGGGGAAACTGTGGTTGAGATGCATTGTAGAAGAGAAGAATAAATTTAAAAAGTGGGGTCACAATCTACAGGTTGAGAACCATTGACTTAAAGATCACCCTGGTGTACGACACTTCCCTCCTTCTTCCTTTCATCACCCCAATAAGTAGCCCTTAAAGACTGCCAGACATAAACCTAGCAAATCGCAACAAGAAAACCCAACACCCTTGTTTTCAAGCAAACAACTGGGAGACATCATCTTGTGGGCTAAAACTTCTGTTAAAAAAAAAAAAAGAGGAGTGGACCCAGGCTACACCACCAAGCTCTACCTGGATCTCTCCGAGCACCTCAGTTAGAATTTGGATCAGGTTTACCACAGAGCAAATGCCGAACTCAGGAGTGAACACACCCTTGCTATGGCAGCAGGAGTTTGGATGCTCGAGTTTGGATCCTGCGGAAAGAAAAACTTATGCTTAACATCCGCTCCCCCACTTGTTTAATTTATGTAAGTTCTTGGAGCCAGAAAAGAAAGGAAAACCAAAGCAGAATGCAATTTCATTACGATCCTAATGGGAATAATTGGTAACATGTGTACCTCATTTGGCTTATTCCGTCTCCGTTCAGTTGTTGTTGGGTAATTTAGAGTGGCAGTCCCAATTAAACAGCTCCTAGAAGCATGTAATGGCTAATTGTGAGCAGGTTAGAAGCCCTCTTTGTCTTTGAAAAGGGCTCTTAACTTTCCGGCGCATGTCTGTTTTGGATTGAAGTTGTAACCTGGCATTGAATGATTGAAATTCAAGAAAATCATTTAATATTAAGGTTCAAATAAACGAATTTATACTTTGTGCTGTATGTTTATCAGGTAACTGAACTGAACATAACGTGTACTCTTTAGTCAAGTTACTAGAAAATGGTGTGTAAGGGATTTAAAACTGGCTGTAAGCACCCTTGTAGCCAGGAGTAAAAAGTATTGTGGTTAATACAGCAGGCTAGAATAAGAACTATATCCATTTGGGCCACTGGAGTGACTTGTGGTTGAATTTAAGTAGTTCCTTTAAATAATGTGTACTTCTTTCCTTTATACCCCTAACTCCCTAAATTCACAGAAAAACCTACATTGATTTTCTCAGTTACTATTGACAAATGGCTAGGCCAAAGAATAAGTATCTGAAAAGGCTTTGGCTAGTAGGGTCTATGGATTATGTAGTCTAATTTGGATGAGGACATATATTCTTTGATAGAACAATCACTCTATGTCCCTAAAATAGATTTCCAAGCATTTTTCAAGGAAGCTGTGGTGGTTGGAAAGAAAATGGCCCCCAAAGGGAGTGGCACTATTAGGAGGTGTGGCTTTGTTGGAGTAGGTGTGGTCTTGTTGGAGGAAGTGTGTCAGTGTGGGGGTGGGCTTTGAGTTCTCCTATGCTCAAGTTATTCCCAGTGAGACAGATCACTTCCTGTTGCCTGCAAGATGTAGGACTCTCAACTCCTTCTCCAGCACCATGTCTGCCTGCATGCTGCCATGCTCCCCATCACGATGATAACAGACTGAACCTCTGAAACTGTAATCGAGCCAACCCAATTAAATGTTTTTCTTTATAAGAGTTGCCTTGGTGGTCATGGTGTCTCTTCACAGCACTAGAAACCCTAACTAAGACAGAAGTATATTCAGTAAAAGATGGTTTATAGGGGATGAGGAGAGATCAGGTGCTTACCACAGAAGCTCAAGGACCTGAGTTCAAGCCCTAGATCATATGCCAAGAAATGCTGGGTGTGGTAATGAACATCTGGAATCCCAACACTGGGGAGACAGAGATTGGCAGATCCTTGGGGATGGCTGAGAAATCAGCCTAGCCTAAATCACAAACTGCAAACCAGTGAGAGGCCCTGTCTCAACAAACAAACAAACAATCCCAAAATAAAAACAGAATAAAATAAAACCCTATGGTGGACAGTGCCTGAGGGACAGCAGCTGAAGTTGTCCTCTGGCCTCCACATGCATGCATGCACACTTGAATACACAGGTACATATACACATCTGCACACATGTGTGTGTCTAAACATGTGAACATGCACACACACACGTAAACACACAAACAGACATGTAAAATATGCAATATGATGGCTGGACTTCAGCAGTTCTTATTAGTAGAAAAATGAATGGCGCTGGTGAGAACTTTTACCCTCTGGGTGAGTGTGTCTGTACCAAACACACGGAAATGAGATGCCATTCTTCTGTCCTTTACCTCAGAGCCAAGTGGAGTATTGATGCAACTCATTGTTGCTCTTATGGGTGAAGACAGGCCTGGATGATGGAGAATATGACACAGCCCATGTCGGGCTGCAGATCTGACTTTCTTTGTCATCTTTTCTCTTGACTCACTGTCAGGACAGCATTCAGAGAGGTGAGTCACCGTCGTCGGCTTCTCGACATTGACCCACTTAGACATCTCGTCCATTTCTGACTTCAACTTCCTGCTCTGCCTCTTTTTACTTTTGGAGACTCATGCATTGCACATGGAGGGTAGGATATACCGTGACACATTTCCTAATGAGAGCAGGAGAATGGAATCAAGAATCATATGACAGTTCTCTGCCTTTGTTGATTCATTTCTGGTTTTTCATGACAGGATTTCTCTATGCAGCCTTGGCTGTCCTCGAACTCACTCTGTAGACCAGGCTGTCCTCGAACTCACAGAGTTCTCCTACCTCTGCCTGCTAAGTGCTGGGATTAAAGGCATATGCCACCCCCACCCAGCTCCCTTGCCTTTATTCGTAATCTTTTCTTTCCCATCTGCAGATAAAAGGAAAAATAGATCTTGAAGGGATTCTAGACAGCCCAAGAATGGCAAACATGTCTCTGGCAGGCCTTGCCCTTCTCCCTGATTCCCTCTGCCTTGTCAAAAATTGTTAGGTAACATTCCTAAAGCTAGCCACCAAGGTCTGTTCCCTTATTTGGTCACTTCCTCCTCCTGAAGCTGACTATCAAGGTCCAGCTATCAAAGTACTGAAGTCCTGCAATGAAAAGCCCCCTTGGGCTCACCTAATTAACATGCCCAATTAAAATGAAACACCCCATCCTAACATTTTACCTTTATAAACCGCCATTTTCCTATGGGCCACGTCCGTCTCCTCTCTACCCAGAGGCTGTCCTTTATTCCCCCACAGGACAAGTGTCCCTAACCCCTCTCCCTTGCTCCCTTCCTCTTCTCCCTCATCCTCTCTCTCCTATCTTTGTCTCTTCTCCCTGCCCTCTGTCCCTCTCGGGTAAATACATCTCCTTTGTACTGAGAACTTGGTCTTGGGGGTCCTCTGAGCTAATACTTTCCCTTCATTCAGAAGACAAGTCCTGCTGTGAAAAACAGGTATCTAAAAATATCCATTGTTTACACAGATATATATGTATATATGTATATATATGTTTATTTTTAATATCAAATGTACATATACGGAGACCTTCCAGTCATTTGGAACATGGTTGCTTCTAACTTTCCATCTTTTTAAAAATAATAATAATTTTTTTTTTGAGATAGGGTCTTTTTGTAGCCCAGGATGACCTGGAACTCACTCTGTATTAAAGCTGGACTTGAACTCCTGATTCTCCTGCCTCTATTTACCAAGTGCTAGTATTACAATTGCGTGCCATGATACCCAGCTCTAAAGTTTCCATCTTATCAGGACTGGTGGACCCTTATCCTGATAGGTCGAACTCTAGCCCCAAAGACAGGGAAAAGGGAAGAAGGACATGAAGGTGGGGTACATATTCTACCTTCAGAAGTCCGCATCTTGTCTGCTCATGTGATGCTGGCCATTCTGGCTTTCAGGAGAAACTGAGGCAGAGCTCTAAGTTGGGCAAGCAGGTAGTCAGTTAAAATTGTGAGTTCTAGTAATGAAGGGGAAGAGGGAAACACATTTAGAAACACCCACCAGTCTCTACTATGTCCCATTCAGGTGAGAACATGCCCATCTGTCTCTGCCTCTGACATTTGATCAGAATAGAGTTCTTCTGGCCCCATGTTACCCAACATGCTACAGTGCAGTGGTAACATGATAACTACCAGGGAAACTCATTTTGAAAAAGAAGCAAGGCAAAGACTACCCAGTCACTAGGCTCTGGCGGTCGCCAAATCCTGCTGGAGCAGAATCAGGAAGGAGCAGGTCCCGGGAGAGGAGGGACTGTCCTGCTCAGCGCATCTGGAAGCTGTTGTTGCTAACCCCCCCCCCCCCCCCCCCCCCCCAGAAGAGCTGTCTTCTTCTATTAGCTTTTCTGGTCACATTGAAAGCAGGTCCTGGGCAACTGCCCTCTTTCCCAGCCTCTTTTGTGCAGGTGGAAGATTTGGGTTCCAGGAGTTGCTTTGGGGCTTGAATGATCACAAGCCTTGGAAGGCCACGCTTCTGGTTTCAATTCTGTCTCCAAATTAGTAAGTGTCTGTTGTATTTGTTTCTGGTTAGTAGACACCTCTGAGTAAGCAAAGCCAAGGATAGCCTCTCTCTGTCTCTCTGTCTGTCTCTCTGTCTGTCTCTCTGTCTGTCTCTGTCTCTGTCTCTCTCTCTCTCTGTGTATGTGTGTGTGTGTGTGTGTGTGTGTGTGTGTGCGCACGCATTAAGGCTTTGCTTTTCCATTCCTGATCCTGGGTCCTTGAGCTGGGCTTGCCTCTTCCTGACAGTTAGCTTTCTCATTGAGAACAACACAATGAACCGCTTACACAATGGAAATTTATTTCCTTTCAGTCCCAGATTTGCTAGATGTTTAAGATCAAGGTGCCTGTAGGGCTTCTCCCGAGGCCTTCCTTCTTGGCTTGTAGAAACCAAAGTCTCCCTGTGGGTTCACATGGTCTTCACTCTGTTTGTCTGTGACTTAATTTCTTCTCCTTTTAACACCAGTCATACTGGCTCAGGGTCCACACTTTTGTCTCATTTTAACATAATTGTATCTTTAAAAACTAATCCCAGATACAGTCCCATTTTGAGACATAGACGTTACAGTATTGTATTAGTTACTTGCTCTGACGAAATGCCTGATACAAGCATATTAAGGAGGGAAGGACTTATTTTAGGAAGGAGGGCTTATAGTTTGAGTATACGAGGCATCATTGTGAGGATGTCGTGGTGGCGGGAGTGGGAGGGAGCTGGCCCCACAGCATCTGCATCTAGGAAGCAGCAGAAGAAGAATGTGGTTCTCAGTTCACGTTCTCCTTTTTATTCAGTCCTGGACCCAAGCCCATGGAATGGCATTGCTCCCTTTCGGGCAGGGGGGTCTTCCTAATTCAGTTGACCCAATCTAGAAACTCCCTCGCACACGAGCCCGGGGGTGTGACTCCTAGATTTCTAGAGCCTACCAAGTTGGCAATCAGTGTTAATGATTGCAGGCATCGACATGAGTGAGGGTGGGCACAGCCCACAAAACTACCCTTCGGATATGCATGAAATAGGCTTGGGTGGGATCGTCTGCCAGAAACTCTCATAAAATCGAAGCTAGAAGTGGGATTTTTTTCCCCCTCTCGCTAAGTCTACAGATTCTTTTTAAAAAGAGCTCAATGTGAGAACAGAGGAAAATGAGCAGTTTTTCACCCTTCAAAGTCTCCAGATGTAATACACTGCTCCAAGAACGAGGGCGGCAAACTCTGGATAGATTGTGTCCACTGTCACTTCTTCAAGCGGTTAGCTGCTCTGGCAGCATTCTCTTGAACCATTCTTCACTAAAAGGGGCAGGAAGCAACTTTCTGGGTAGTTACAGCATGCGCCCTAGGTACAAAGGTTGGCTGGCTGTAGGGATAGAACAGAAGAGTCTGAGCACATGTTCTAGTGTATACCACAGGGTCTCTGACTGCTGGCCTGCAGGATGTGCTTGCTTGCTGCCCGACACTGTACTCATGCGCCAGCGTTACACTTTAAATGTGATAGGACTCACAGTTTCTTAAATGAGATAGGAGTGCTCTTTCTGTCTCCGTGGAAAGCCCAGCTGCCGGCAAGTCAGAGCTGATAGGGTGGGTCTGTCCTCCATGTACCTGGGACCCAGGTGCTTCTCACTTTCGCCTGAACCGTTTCTTGGATGTGATTTTTATTGCTGTGTCTCCGATTTGTGCTGCCGACATCACTTCCATATTCCAAGAATCTGGATGAATGAAGGGGAAATAAGGACAAGATCATTTTCCTTTAAAAAGCCTCCCAGAATTCTACTTACATTCCACGGTTGCTCTTAATTGGGAAGGACTCAGGGAAATAGGAGTACTTTGGGGGCTGAAAAGGCATTGAGACTTTTATCATTAGGGAAGAAGGGAGACTAGATACAGGAAGAGGATCGGAATCTCTCCAACAGACAGGAAAATCTGCTCTTTCGTTCTGTCTGAAACCTTTCACACTTCCTTCAACGGCAGAAGAGTAGCTATTGGTGTTTATAGAAACAGCAAGATGTGTTGTGGAATAATCTTTTTGGACACTGTAAAGATTGGTCTCTTGAATTGGTTTAATAAAATGCTGATTGGCCAGTAGCCAGGCAGGAAATATAGGCAGGGCCACCAAACTAAGGATGATGGGAAGAAGGGCTGAGTGAGGATCCACCAGCCAGATGCAGAGGGAGCAGGAGATGAACGTGCTATGCTAATAAGGCTACCGGCACATGTCAAAGCATAAATAGAAATATGGGTTAACTTAAAATGTAAGAGCTAGTTAGTAATGAGCCTGAGCTATTGGCCAAGCATTTTATAATTCATATTCAGTCTCTGAGTCAGTTATTTGGGACCTAGTGGTCAGGACATGGAAACGTCTGTTTACAAAGATGACCAATCAGAGGCCAGCTTGATTGCACTGAGAGATGCCTAGAGAATTGGTAAAGCACAATTCCGGACGTGTCAGTGAGAGTGTTTGCAGAGATTGGAGTGCATGAGTTAGTAACCAAAGGGGAAAATGTGAAAAATAATAGCCAATAAGGTGGAGGCACAGATGGAACATAAGAGAAAGAAAGGGGGAGATCAAGCCAAACTTAGAAGCTTGATTCCTCTTGAATAGATGTGTTTTCTGTTCTGTTGCTAACCCAGAGATCTCATGTTACATCTTCCCCAGGCACTGCATGAGGATTCATACCAACAACTCTGTAGCGATCTAGCCCTTCAGCCTCAGATGCATCTGCATCATGGGTCCCTTTGTTCTGAGGCTCCCAACTTCTTGGGCTTCACAGCTACTGGTTCATCTAGCTTCTTGTAGATGGAGCCATTGGAGTATGCAGGGTTCTCTAGAGCTTAGCTTCTTACACTGTTGGTTAGCATTCCATACGGGCTCATGGAACTCTGGAGGGCATCACAAAAAAATTGGCAATGGTAAAAGTTTTCTTAATGTACAACAACCGAAGATGTACTTAAAATTAAACACGTATGGAGTCTTTAGTAGTTGTCTGTGTTACCTGTCTTCATTGTAGTCTTAGTCCTGAACATGCAACATGTGTATATTATGCTATACAGTACAATAAATGTTGCCCAAGAAATGTTGGCTCAGAATCCAGTCCATTGTGTTATGAATGGCAGGGTTTTTATTGTGCATACAAAGTTCTCTGCTGTTATAGAAATATAATCGTTTATTTACATAAAACAAAGACTTAGCATTTCTCTGCCACCATTCCTTAGCATGTAAGTATCAAATTATGTATCTTTGCATTGCATTAGAATGCTCAATTTAAAAAATTGCTGTCTGAGTGGCTGGCTTGATTTCAATTAAAAAAATCATTAAATAAGGTATGGTTTAGGATGAGGACAGAAATTTAACAATTTCTCAAATGGCCCTGAACATACTTCTGCTATCTTGTAGTATATATATGTATATATGTGTGTGTACGTGTGTGTGT
The DNA here is from genome assembly GCA_902168425.1 of Peromyscus attwateri. Lineage (NCBI taxonomy): Eukaryota > Metazoa > Chordata > Mammalia > Rodentia > Cricetidae > Peromyscus > Peromyscus attwateri. The sequence continues at coordinate 14,322 of CABHPP010145566.1, forward strand.
GTGTGAGTGTGTGTGTGTGTGTGTGTATGTGTGTGTGCATGAAGCAGCCTTCTTAGCAGTGCTGATTATAAACTCAAAATTTCAACCAACAAATATTCATCCAAGATTTAGTTCTTTATGCAAAAATAAGTTTATCCACCTTACTGGCATGCAAATTTGCTTTCATCTTTAATAAGCGGTAAAACTATGTGTATGCCAAGTAATTGTTTTAAAACAAATTCCTTATCAGTAAATATTTTATTTCCATGTCTATTCTGTATACCTATACACCAGCCATTGTGTTAAAAAAAAGTGTTTTTTTTTTTTTGTTAATTCTGTTTTATTAGTCAACTGGAACACTAGACTCCTCCAGTCCTGGGAGGTATTAATTTAACCCTCTTCCTCATTATTGCTGTCTCCAGCACCACCCTGGCCCCGCTTGGTGTTATTCCTCTTCATACGGCCTGGGCGGCCACCACCCTAAGGAGAACAGAGGGAGAGTCAACATGCTTCTGGGAGTCCAGGCGGACAACACAGAGATGAATGGTCACCATCTGCTTCTGTACCTTGCCATGATACCGGCAGATGAGCACATCGGCATGGTGAATAGACTTGGCCGGGCTCATCTTAAAGACCTGGGTCTGCAACTGCCTCTCCAAGAAGTCCTTCATCTTAAGACCCAGGATATAATCCAGCTTCTTCTCATCCAGCTCCCCAGTGAGAATAAGTCGCCTCAGCAGAGCGTTGCCTTCAAAAAGATGCCCCTTTTCGTCCATCCGCAGCAGCTCCTGGACAGCCTGCAAGATCTTGGACAGGGTAAATTTGACCCTCACTCCTCACCTTTGTTCCGGAGCCCATACTCTCCGATCAGCTTCAGTTCCTGGTGGAGACCCGATTTCTCAAAAGGTCTCTGTGGGGTCACATAGTTTTTGTGTCAAACTCAACTTCCGGCAACCGGCATGTTGACGTCCCTAGGCACGCTGCTGTGCCTGTGAACTCATCCCCGTGACAAAGGGTATGCAAAAAATTTTGTAGGCAAAATGAGACATGAGTGGAAAGAGTTTAAGAAGCCCTGATGGAGGAACAGAACGAATAGAATGTGTGTGTGTGTGTGTGTGTGTGTGTGTGTGTGTGTATTATTAAATGGGATTTAAGATTGGCTTACATGATAGGGCCAGGGTTAGCCAACAATGTTTGTCTGTATTTGGAGCCCCTGAGAAACCTGGAATTGCCCAGTGCAGGCGACTCAGCTTTCCTGTCCAGCACCCACAGCCTGGAAGGTTGCTGGTACGGAGTTATTGTTGAATGGCGGAAGAGGCTAATGCTGCAGGAGATCGTGGCAGCGAGACCCACACAGGAAGAAGCACACACACACACCGGCACCCTCCCGGTGCTGGTTTTCTCACACTTATTTTGCATACTGGCTGCTTGCCGGGAAGGGCTGCTCACCTCGGGAATGGGTATTCCACGTCCTCAGGCTCCGTCTCACCTGCCAATCTTCTCTGAAAATGTACCCAAAGGCGCACAGATGTGTCTCTCCAGTTTTAGAAGTCTTTTACTCCTGTCAAGGTGACAACCAAAAGCAGCCACCCTAAGGCATCATGGGACTATGTAGCCTCTGATCCTATAAGCCAGTCTAATACGTCTCATAATCATGTACACATTCTGCTAGTTCTGTGTCCTCTAGAGAACTCTGACATACAGACGGTACAAGCATGAAGAGTCTGAAATAGTCCTGAACCCCTTAAATCTGAAATTGCTTTCAGTGCGATGTAATAGGTTATATTTGTGGGTTTTTTAGTTATAATAAAACCAATACATAGTGGGTGGCAATGACTAAGAGGTAAATATTGACTAGTGATTGTTTGAAGTATAGAATGGGCTAGGCTACGCTAAGACCTTCATGAACACTTTCCCGTTTAGACTTCACAAGTATGCTGAAAATGGGACGTACAGTACCACTGCAGAAGAACCCAAGGATGCCAGAGATGAAGTGACTCAGGGTCATGCAATCCCTTTCCTCCCTTCCTCCTTCCTTCCTTTTCTTTTCTTCCTTCCTGCCTTCCTGCCTGCTTCCTTCCTTCCTTCCTCCTTCCTTCCTTTTCTTCTCTCTCTTTC